>CABFOV010011153.1:0-14308 GCA_902141375.1 Timema poppense
ATCTTTGCCGGGACCGAGGATTGAACCCTGGCCGCCAGCATAGAAGTCTGACACCTTACCCCTAGACCGCCAGGTCACCTACAATATTTAGTTAAATTCCATAAAATAACCGTAGCTAGTAATTATGTGTGTCCCACCAGAATAAGTAGCATTTTTAAGTTGGCATGGTCTCGCTAATCCAAACCTACGCTGGCCCGGAAGATGCGGTAGTCCTCACCTCCTCTCTTTTTGTTCCCTCCGAATTTATTCAAGGTCACTATGGTGTTCTCTTTTTATCCTACTTTGTTAAGTTCAATCAACTATCAATATTTTATTGCATACTTTTAACAAGTGTATAATTGTAAGTTATAATTAGTGATTCAATGATTTCAAATCATTACACTTCTTAAGTTATAAACGGTCAAACTTACTATTTTATGTTTTTTGTGTAGCATTGTTAAGGTAAGAAATTAATGTATGGGGCTGAAAATTAGTATTAATACACATTCATGTGAGGTGTAAAGAATAAAATATTCATAATACTGATAGTAATTATAATTATCTCATATAAATATTTATAAAATTAATATTGATATTATTATTAATATGATTTGGTATCATAAAAATTAATATACAGTAGACTCCTGACTATCCAGCTTGCGACTATCCGGCCTAGTTAAAAAGAATAATTCTGTAGTAAAATGAGGTATATGTTACTTTGCCAAGGTGTTGGAAGTGAGCATCTGCTACGATCTACGATCCTTCTATGTGCCGTGTGCAAAACACAAGTTATGACATGAAAAGAGCAGGTTTCACCCCCCACCCTGCTACCTGCTCATTGTTTCAGATGTCAACAAGTGTGGAATACATTTGACACTGTTCTTGGCTACATACGTAAATTACTTTTTGATGTGCTTCTTTTTATTTTATTGAAGACTATGCTTAAGTCTTTATTTTTTAATTTACCAGTTTTATCATGTCAAACACTTTTCATATATACATTATAAACAAAATTGATATAGCCATTTTCAAAATATTTCAACTTTTTGAAAATAACTCATCAATAAACTACCCATTAATGAATTTTTATAAAAAAAATTGAGTATAGGGTGTTATTTGTAAGGGTCAGCGAGCTCAAGTTTGTAAAATTTGAGTTGATATCGAGAGAGATTATAATCAAGCTCCTCAATATCAAGTTGTTCTCGATCTTGGGTTGAATAAATAAATGATTTTAAAACCTAATTTTGTTAATAAAACATAAATACCGTATTGGCCCAAATACAACTAAATGTTATTTTCATTAAAATGTCCCTTTATTAATATGTGCAGCCTAACATTTTTCACTGAAAAAAATAACAAGTTTCCTACATAGGTCTATTTTGTAGAATGCTGGGACTGTACTGTCCAGCTATTAAGAGATTCAATGGCAATACAAAGTAGGAGTGTGTCACTGTATTGGCAAGCGGGCGAAAAGCTCAAGGTCAAAATTGGGAGGATTTCAGATTCCCCCTCCACCGTCAGTGTCAGCAGTATGGCTGAGAGTGCACACATCTAATATTTCTACCCTTGAGTGTCAGTGGATTGTTAATTCAGTAGGCCAGTGTTAGTTTGTGTTGTGTTATTGATAAAATAAAATAAAATATCTCTGGCAGATCCGCAAGGTAGTGAGGACTGGTAGCTTTAAATAATAACCAAGGTCATTTTTTTTTCACTTAAATTTTACTTTAAAAAAAGTGTGTCAAAGTTGTTAAGTTTTTACCTCTGTTACTGTCATTATGTCAGGTCTTATTATATTTGAGACCATTTATTTTTGATGTAGAACACCTCAAAGCTTTAGGGTTGTATTTAGAGATGGGTTGAATCCACTATTTCTCGAATCCGAATCCAGGTTTTATTTTTGAATATCGAATCCGAATCCTAGCAAATTGTTAGAAATTTTAATTATTTACAAATAGACCTACCTAACACAATATATGCCTAAACTGTGAATTTAGATTTATTTCAATCATGCTTTCAATTTTAATCAACCCACTACATAACACAATATATGTCTAAACTGTGAATTTAGATTTATTTCAATCATGCTTTCAATTTTAATCAACCCCAACCACCCCTCACAAAATACAGGTTAAAATCCAACCAAATTAACAATCTAGACTCGTATGATTGTTTGGAAATCAAATCAATCAAAATTTGAGTGTATTTGAGTTATTTTTAAAAAGTGTTGTTAGAATGAGTTCAGTTTCTAAATAAACATGTGAAATAAACAGATTAGGCCTAGTTATTCTTTGATCAACTTTAATTATCATTAAAGACTATTTTATTGTATTAAGATAGCAAAAATAAAAATACAAACAGATAATTTTATTAAAGACTAAAACAACATGCTTAACAATTAAACTTACAATGGAAATAGTGAACTCAATAATGCCTAAGTATATTTTATTATTTTATTATATATTAATTATCTATTTTCACATAGAAAACAAATATATTTGATTCTTGCACTATATTCATTTCTGAGGATAGATTCTATTTAAAACACCAACATATTTTTGACTACAATATGTTCATTCCCATTTTATAAGGCAGGACTACGTTTTAATATTTCTACAATTACTTCAATAACATATTTTAAAAAAATAATAAAAACTAAGTTAAACTCAATCAATCAATCACACAATCTTATAATCATTGAAGGATTATAATTTATTTTAATAAGAAATAAAAATACAAAGCTTTTTTTTTTAAAGACTCAAACAACATGCTTAACAATTAAACATACATTGGAAATAGAACTCAATAATGCCTATGTATGTATTATTATTATTTTATTTTATATCTATTATCTATCTTTGCGTAGAAACCAAGAAATATATTCGATTCTTGCGATATATCAATTTCTGAGAATACATTCTATTTAAAGCACGAAAATATTTTCGACTCTTGCAATATGTTCATTCTTATTTTATTAGGCAGGACAACGTTTGAATATTTTTACAATTACTTCAATACCATATTTAAAAAAAAAAAAAACTCTTGGTTAAAATCAATTTAAAAGCAAATTATGAATTAGCAAGTCGTTATTTGATTCTTAAAACTCTATAGCACTTACTAAGTGATCAGATTACTTGATTCTAAACAAACAATCGATATACAATATGAAGGCCGGTAGACGTAAATAAAGTTTTATCGTGTATAACTGATGACAGTATTTACTTTTCAATTTTCATTAAACCCAACCAAATATCTAACTTAAGGATCGTATGAAATAAATTGGGGTTCTTTGCATATTTGTAGATAATTAAAACCAGTTGGGTAGTAAGGATTAACAGTCATGAATCCCAAACAATATCTACGCAGTCTTTGAGGTCTTGGTAACCATGGATACGGAAGGCTACCAGCCATGCACTGTTCTTGCATTGTTTGACTGGCAATTGTTTTAGTATTATCATTTCGTCTCCTAGAGCAATGACTTATGTTTTCCGCCATTTTAAATATGGTTGTTGCTGTTCGACTAGTTTGATGCAGTCTTCACTATGAACAGCGCGAGAAGTGTAAAATCATCAAGACTGCATCAAGTATAAAACTCAAGGGTCTCTAACTATATGATTTAAATATTTTTTTAAGCAAGTGTAGATAAAATGTTTACCTGTCTCGCCATGGCGTCAAGTTGAGAGGTCTGGGCAGGCTGTGCCTGGTCAGATCTCAACAGTTGAGTGTGAGTCACCTCCACAGAGAAACTAGGTAACCAGGAAACATATCGAGACCCTGTGCAGAATAGATATATAACACTAGTAGTCATACCATCTTAGTGCAATATAATAGCATAACATAATTAATACTATTCATTAATTGGAGTATAATTATCATGGTTGTTAATGAATGTGTTGTGTGATGAACTTTAAAAGAGTGAGAGGACTTAAATTATACTCTCGTGTACTGTCATGTTCGAATTTTGACTGTAGAATGGAGATGGGTAGGTAATGTTCATAGAAATTTAGAGTTAACTTATGATATTTACTTCTTCTTATGAAATAGCAGCCCAGATGTGTTTTGTAAAAATCTGTTGAAATTTTCTTTTCTTTTTCTTGAATATCAAACTTAATATTTACTTCATTTCAAACATTGAACTTTATAAATAGTTTAAACCTTTGATCCAAGAGCTCCTCTAGAAGCACTTAAGATATTAAAAATGGATCTCTAGCTAAGAAAATCTTAATTTTATTTTTATATTCAACTTACAGTGTCAACAAAACTGAAATTGAATATCTGTATTATGGGATGAACAAGGACTTGTTTTAAAATACCATAAGACAAAAAAGGAATGTCTTCATCACTCACCGTCAAAGTGGAAGAAGTGGTTGGGTGGACGCCGTGGAGTGGCCTGGTTCTCTCCCTGTGTGTCAAGGTTGTGCTCCATACGGTTGGCAGCCTCCAGCCCAGCAGGGCTTTGAATACTAAGGACCATCCTGCAAGTGGGGCACGATGAATCCTGCTCCAACCACGACTGCAAGCATGAGCTGCAAACAGACAACATCGATAAATATGATCACACCAGTGTCTATACATCGCGAGAGGAGTAAACCACCCTGATTGCATCCCTATTAATTCACGACAAACTTTTACTCTTTCCAAAATTATTCCGATATTAACAACATATAAGAAAGTTAGGTCAAAAAAACATTGCTGCTAGGAAAAACCAACCAGTGCTGACATTTCATTCAAGCTTGGGTATTTTCACACTTAGTCATGAAAAGAATGCTACATCACTTCGCCACTCAGTGTTTTATGACAATTTCGTTCATAAAATATTTGCATAGTGTACTAGTCAATTTTAAAAAAAAATCTATATTAGCCAAGATTGATATTATTATTATTATTAGCACCGCGTCTTACTACCCGTTCGGATTATACGCACTTACACTAATGTGTAATGGTAGGGTGATTGTGAGATGTAATGAAGGACCTACAGTTTAACGTGGAATCCGAACCACGGTGGAGGCCTGCCATTCCCCACATTCACAAGTTGTGATTATTACACGTCTTGTCAGAGGTGAAGGACGGGTTTGGTATTCAGATAAATCTGTGCCGGGACCGAGGATTGAACCCCGGCCGCAAGCACAGAAGTCTGACACCTTACCCCTAAACCACCAGGTCACCGCCAAGATTGATAAAAGTTTATAATGTTTAATATTTAGCTATGAAAATGAAACACACTGTAGAGGGAAAAAAAAAATTGACCTGCAGGACACATAATTACCATATAAATACATAAACATAGCTATTTTATATCTCAAAAAAAGGTTGTTAAAATAACAGAGAAGCTATAACTGTCCCCTTTCTACTTTTGCTGTGTTAAGATTAATGCGTTAGATCTGTTTATTCATAAAGGTCAGCCAGCTTGACCTCCAATCAAACTATGAAAAGTGAGATGAAGCCTTGATGTACTGACACCTTGTGTGAGAAAAATTAACTTTAGGAGTAAAAAAAAGTTGCATAAGATCAATGTATAATAAAAATGTTTTGAGGAAAAACTACCACAAAATCTAAAGTAGCTTAATAATACTGAAAAAACAACAACAAAGGTAAGCTTGATGTGTTGACTTTACATCAAAAGATAACTTCTTCAAATAAGTGAAATCATTATTTAAGAAACAACATTTAATCAACACGTGCAAGGGTATAGAACAGCCTTAACAATATATGTCTCCATTCAAGTAAGAAGAGGTACCCGCCTCGGTGGCGTAGTTGGCTAACACGCTTGCCGTGTTGAGCTCGACTGCCGAGGACGGGGAGATCGAGGTTCGAATCTCAGTCGGGTGAACTGGGGGTGGTTTTTCCTAAATGGTTTTCCACTCTCCCTCCACGCAAATGCGGGTTCACTTCCTCTTATTCAACCCTCCCAATTTCTAATCAATTAGAGTAATTAGTACTTAACGCGTATAACCCGAACGGGTAGTAAGACGCAGTGATAAATATTATTATTATTATTATTCAAGTAAGAACAACTTGATATGTAAGCATTCCACAAATAAGTAAATCTTTAATATCCGAGTAATTTTTAAAATTAGTTGTAGATTAGTATGCTCAACTGTGTTAAAAGGGAATATCATGTATTAACGTGAACAAAAATGTTATTTTAACTATTGTAAATAAAAGTTGTGTTTTTTTTAGTGAATATGTGGAAATTCCATAAATTTAGTCAAATTCTCTGACTTTTGCCCGTTTTCCAGGTTGCTGGACAGCCTGTATATTTAGTTCTGAACCACCAATAAGTAGTATTAGAGTTCTAAAATAAATATCACTTTAAAAAAATTAAGATTCTAGTCTCAAAACTGAAAGTGTCTGAAATCCTCAAATCTCGGATATCCTTAAGGATTAAAGGGATTCAAGGATTTGAGGGCTCATCCCTTATTAATGTCTCAATATGTCTACTTTAGTACTGGATATAAGATATTTAATTGTTAGCTCTATAGCAACTACATAAAAAATTAGGGGAAAATATTGATGAACCACACCATAAATTACCCGCGAGAGAAAATCAATAAATCATATTGTAAAAAAACCCATCAGTGGTGGATCCACTAATGATAAAAAATTACCTTAAAGATCAAAGTCACATATGCTAATACATATGACAGGAAACATATGAATGCGAAGAAATTCAAAGTTACACACATTTTAAGTATGGCTACTAAAGTTGTAAATTAGTTTACTTATCTTTTAGATAAATTTAATTTCTACTTATTGTGTAAAATATGCAAACATCAGTTTAAGCAAAATAAATTCAGGGAAACTTGATACAAAATTACAAGTTTATTCTGTGGTGTTTAGGTAAAAATGAACACATACTTGTGAAAAAGATGTGTACATGGAAGCTTGCGGGCAGATTCCATTTTTTCCCAGCATATAGCACAGTTGTCCGAGTTCTCGGAAAGTTCCTCTGAAGAAGCCATTGGGTAGCTGCACAGAAATAACATAAGCCATTTTCATCTCAAGACATGAGCTGAGAATGTCAAGATAATAATAATTATTATTATTAGCACCGCGTCTTAGTACCCGTTCGGGTTATACGCGCTTACGCTAATGTGTAATGGTAGGGTGATTGTGAGATGAAATGGAGGACCTACAGTTTAACGTGGAATCCGAACAACGGTAGAGGCCTGGCATTCCCCACATTAACAAGATGTCTTGTCAGAGGTGAAGGAAGGGTTTGGTAATCAGATAAATCTGTGCCGGGACCGAGGCTTGAACCTCGGCCGCCAGCATAGAAGTCTGACACCTTACCCCTAGACCGCCAGCTCACTGACCAGTTTTGAGTTAAAAGTTAAGAAACCCTCTTCAAGCAATTCACATCATTTTTAACAGTGTAAAGAAAGAACAATTAAGAGTATTTAGGACTGTTTTAGTGGTTTTGAAGCATCAGAATTGCCAGTCTTATTAGAAATACAAGAACGTGAGGATATATTCCACTAAATAGGCCACGCCCTTAAGAAAAGTGAATATTGTACTTTCTGTCACGGCAGAGCGTTTAGGCACCACAATCGTTTGCTGTGTGTGCCCCAGTACTCACTTCTGCTCCATGTGGTTTAGCACCCAGAGGTAGTTGCGGTGCTTCTTGATACGTCGCTGTATCTCATGGAACAGGAAGCGTAACTGCATGCAGATGACGAGAGACGCCATGGAGAGGAGGATGTTGCTCCACAGCAGCATATGAAGATGATGCACCAGATCGATGAGCAGGGCCGCCAACTCAAACCCTAGCTCGGCATAGTAGGCCACAGGTCCCCGCTTCTCCCAGACCCGGCCCCCGGTGCCCCCGCCCTGGCGCATGTCGTAGAGATGCAGCACGTAGCGGAAGATGACGTGGAGTGTCTGGACGCTCAGTTGAACACACTGACACAAACACTCTTAGTAAGTTTTGCAATATTTTTATTACAAAAAGTCTTTTAGATTTTAGATAAATTTTTAAACAATCTATTATATCCAATAACCCGCCTCGGTGGCGTAGTTGGCTAACGCGCTTGTGGTGTTGAGCCAGACTGCTTAGGACGGGGAGATCGAGGTTCGAATCTCTGTCGAGTGAACTGGGGGTGGTTTT
Organism: Timema poppense; assembly: GCA_902141375.1. Lineage (NCBI taxonomy): Eukaryota > Metazoa > Arthropoda > Insecta > Phasmatodea > Timematidae > Timema > Timema poppense. The sequence continues at coordinate 8,084 of CABFOV010011153.1, forward strand.
TCCTAAATGTTTTGCCACTATCCCTCCACACAAATGCGGGTTCACTTCCTCTAATTCAACCTTCCCAATTCCTAATCCATTAGCGTAGTTAGTACTTAAAGCGTATAACCTGAACGGGTAGTAAGACGCGGTGCTAAATATTATTATTATTATTATTATTATATCCAATAGATTCAACCACAAAATGAGGCATATGTAACATATCAAGATAAAGAGCCAGCTCTCAAAAGAATTTGATTTTATGTGTTTATCTCTATAATGAAAATCTCTTTTCGCTTCTTGAAGTACATTTTGTTTAATTTGGAAGCAGGCAGAGGAAAGATGTATAGAAACACATAAAAAGGAATGAACACAATATTGCTTTTATTGTGAAACAAAGGACACAGTTCACACTTTAGATTGCTACCATTACAACACAGCAGAAGTATTACAATTTTCTAATTTACACTGTCATTTGTTTAGAATTAATAATATTTAGCACCGCGTCTTACTACCCGTTCGGGTTATACGCTTTAAGTACTAATTACGCTAATGGATTAGGAATCGGAAAGGTTGAATTTAGAGGAAGTGAACCCGCATTTGCGTGGAGGAAGAGTGGAAAACCATTTAGGAAAAACCACCCCCAGTTCACCCGACCGAGATTCGAACCTCGATCTCCTCGTCCTCAGCAGTCGAGCTCAACATGACTAGNTTTAGGAAAAACCACCCCCAGTTCACCCGACCGAGATTCGAACCTCGATCTCCTCGTCCTCAGCAGTCGAGCTCAACATGACTAGCACGTTAGCCAACTACGCCATCGAGGCGGGTTGTTTAGAATTAAATAGCCAAGAATCTCCATGAGATGGCTACCGCAGAGCCGCAACAAGTTGACACTCTCAGACCAAATATCGCCAATAAAGGTCTCTATTGTATTTTGTTCATGCCAACACGCATCAGTACAAGTGATATTTTATTGCTATTTTATTTCTATCTTATTTATTATTATAGGTTACAAATAAGCAGAGTTTAAAATAAAATAAAGCGGGGTGAATAAATAAATAAAATAATTAGTTTTAGGCATCAGTTCCCGTTACAATTACATTACAATCTTCTTCATTTCTGGTGAGAAAATGTTTGATTTATGATTTGTTGATTTAGTCATTTTCAAAAACAAAGCCACTGCATGGACTGAAAGTTGGGCGTAATGAATAGTAGGTACTTAGTAGGGGCAGTCTATTAATAAATACTTAATTTGTGTGAACAGATTCTTGGATTGAACCACAATGTTTTAAATAGGTAACCTATGCTAAAGATGATGGTGAATGAATGTTACCTCGGCAACCATGAAAGCGAAGGTGTTGAGTCCACCAAAGAAACCGACAGCGATGCAGATGAGGAACATGAAACCAGAGAGGCTGAAGATAGCCACCAGCAGCCCCAGTAGACGTGTGTGGCTCCACCCCGGTGTGGTGGGGGAGAATGACAACTGAAAAGATGAAAATGTTGATCTATTTTAGTTGAAATAATAGTTAATTGAAAGCTTTATTTAAATATTTTTAGATGCATTTTAATGTTATCATTTTAAAATGTACACGAGTAAATTTTTTTATCTAGTTAAATTACAATTATAAAATTATGTATGTGGTTTAAGTAATTGCATGCGTTCTAAACACAATAATTATAACTAGCACAAAACTTAAAACTTAGCTTAAAGCTTGGTCTAACCAAGGACACCAACAATTAACCATTGTTAGACAATTATTTATTTGAATTGTAGGATGAGCTCATTTAACTTGATTCGTTGTGTGAGAATGAGAGTGAGAGTGAGAGTCCGAATGTGAGTGTGAGTGAAAGTGTGAGTGAAAGTGTGAGTGAAAGTGTGAGTGAAAGTGTGAGTGAGGGTGAGAATGAGTGTGTCTGAGTGAGAGTGTGAGTGTGTGTCCGAGTGAGTGTGAGTGAGAGTCCGAGTGAGAGTGTGAGTGAGAGTGAGAGTCCGAGTGAGAGTGTGAGTCCGAGCGAGAGTGAGTGTGTGAGTACAAGTGAGAGTGATAGTGAGAGTGTGAGTACGAGTGAGTGAGAGTCCGAGTGAGAGGTGAGAGGTGAGAATGAGAGTGTGTAAATCACATTCAGGGATCAACATATCTCTCATTCATTCTAAATAAGATGCCAAATGGTACAATGAGGGATTGGTTGACAACCAATACTAGGCTAGAATGTATAAATAAACATTAGTAGCCATCCAAAAGATAATATGGTTCCTTTTGACATAGGTTTGGACATTTCTCAGTTCCTCAGCCGCAGGGACAGTAAAGTTTAATGATTTAATAACTTATGTTCAATAGATAATACAAATAAAACCATGTAAGCACACATCAAATACTGCATGAAGGTGGCATAAATGAAGTATGTTTGTGACTTCTAGCAAAGGTGTAATTGGTAAATAATATTTTTATTTTTTCTATTTTGAATAAGCTTGGTTTGTATTTATTTTTTTCCCTTTGGCTGGAGAGAGGACAGAAAAGCCACCTTGTACAAGCCCACTCCCAGGACACCCAGTCAAGATCAGCCCCCTCACCTTCCTAGGTCCTAGTCAGTCACACACTCTCTGATAGTCAAAAGGGGCCCCAGTGAGCGACTCACGTATTCGAAGCGGTCCTTGCAGAGCTGAGCGAGAAGGTGAAGGAAGCCCAGCACCGAGAACCAAGAGCACCACAGTACCACCTCATCCATGTACTGGACATTGATCACCCCAAACACAAAGATGAACTTGTAGAAGACAAAGTTCCAAAACTTGTCCTTGATGTGCTGTTGCTCGGATACGCGAAGTTCCCCGAACACCAGTTGCTGGATGAACTTTCCCAGAAGTATCAAGCAGCAGTACGCCATGTTGATCAACGTCTGGAGGACACAATCACAATTTACAACCGTGAGGGTAAGTAATTCGCATGCATGTTAACATGTGGTCCTGTACTTTCCAAGTCATAAGATATGCAATTGACTCTTATAATCAATAATTATTAACATAAAAATTCAAATCATAGTAGATAACAGCAGTACTACAAATTACAGCGATTTTTTTAAATGGTGTCTCATCAAATGGAAAATAGAATTTAGCTGTCTATTAGAAAACTTAAAAAATAACTAAAAACAGTTTGAATATTTTATTTCCAAAAATCATTGATATTTTATGTTCTTTTTTTGTGAGAATAAAATATCAAAACATCTGTTGGGACATACTGTGCAAGATTTCAATATTCCTTTAATTCAAACATATCAAAATATTACAACCATGAAAACTATTATAAAGTATAATTAGCGGGTTTTTATTTCTTCATATTATTGTTAGTTTTCTTTGAATTCAACACAACATGGAGGTTATGTGTAGATGGAACCACCATTAAAGGGAAACCACTCTTGCCCTACCTGATTTTTATACATATAAATATAATATAATATTTAGCACCGCGTCTTACTACCCGTTCGGGTTATACGCTTTAAGTACTAATTACACTAATGGATTAGGAATATTGGAAGGTTGAATTAGAGGAAGTCAACCCGCATTTGTGTGGAGGGAGAGTGGAAAACCATTTAGGAAAAACCACCCCCAGTTCATCCGACCGAGATTCGAACCTCAATCTCCCCATCCTCAGCAGTCGAGCTCAACACAACAAGTGCGTTAGCCAACTACACCACTGAGGCGGGTTATACATTTAAAGAGTAAACATTATGAACTAATTGGTTTGAATCTTGGTTGAGTATAGTGTGAGTGGTTTTTCCAAAATAATTGTACACGCTCCCTCTACACAAATACTGGTTCACTTCTTCTAAATATAGGCTTCCTCAACACTAAAACCATTAGTGTAATTAGTATATATGCATATAGCCCAAAAGGTTAATTTATAGACAAGAAGTCCTTCTCTGTGTATGTAGTAGTTTTAAGAGAAACTAATTGGCATCTGTGTAACAGAAAGTAAAGTAGTCCCCCTTCCCCCTCAATTTGAGATGGCACAGATAAATTGTAACTGTTCATCTTAAGGTTTTTCTATTATATGGTTTCTCATTTTAATTTTAAAAAAAATAGTATTTCAGTTTTTTTTAAATAGTATTTCAGTTTTTTTTAAATAGCCCTAATATTTTTTTAGATCATTGTCACTGTGTGCCAACTAACACAATCAGTAATGTGTGCAATTTGCTTGTTTTTTAAAAAGAGCTCAACAATGGTGACAAACATTCACAACTCTTTTATTTAGGCCTATAATAATATACATCCACAATGAAACAAAAAATAAAATTAACTAAAATAAATAATTAGCATTACAATGCACATTCAAAACTTAAGTGTTTTTTTTTATCAACACCTGGTATTTAACCAATCACAGTTGCTTATAATCAACGATATTTAATAATCATCGCAAAAGATGTGAGATTACAATGTTTGCAAACCCATTTAGAGTTAACTCCAAAACCTCACCAATCCTCACGTCACATTTGAACCAGTGATCCCTGGGAGTCAAAACTAATGGGAACCTCTAACATGAAGTGTCTTATTTCCTAAGTTACCTTAGGTATACTTTAAAAAAACCACTAAATGCCTATACTCCATTCACGGTAGGAATTACTCTCAGAAAGCTCTTTTTCCTACAAATATCCTACTATATATATAGATTTCTGGTAAGGAAAAGGGCCTTTCAGAAAACAATTCCTATGCTGAAAAGACAATATATATATATATAAAGTTTTATAAAGTATATATATATAGATTTCTGGTAATGAAAAAGGCCTTTCAGAAAACAATTCCTATGCTGAAAAGACTTAGTTTTATAAAGTATATATATATAAAGTTTTTTCAGCATATATATATATATATATATATAGTCTTTTCAGCATATATATATATGATATTGGGTATATATATATGATATTGGGTATATTATATATGATATTGGGTATATTATATTTATATATATATATAAAGTCTTTTCGGCATAGGAATTGTTTTCTGAAAGGCCTTTTTCCTTACCAGAAATCTACTACATAGTAGGATATTGGTAGGGAAAAAGACCTTTCAGAGAGTAACTCCTACGCGAATGGAGTATAGGCATTTAGTGGTTTTTTTTAAAGTATCCCTAAGGTAACTTAGGAAATAAGACACTTCATGTTAGAGGTTCTCAACTAGCCAATTCTTTATAACACGACCATTTTCATACAATAACACAAACAAAATAGCATAAGTTAGCAAAGATCACATTTTTAAATCATGACAAAGCTAATCACAGCATTTTAATGTAAATTTTATTCTCACTTAAAATTGTAAGGACATTCTGTGATGGTTGTTACAAATATAATGTTACACTTATTACATATAAAAACTGTAATAAAATACAGTAGATAATTTCCAAATTATCAAATATCAAAACTGTCATCAGCTACAAGATAATTTGCCCCAGACGTCCTTGGTTCGAATCCTGGCCGGTTCATTATACAAGTTGATTGCTCTTGATTCATGTGTGTCAGTTTGCAACACAGCACTAGTTAAATAGATTATGTTCCGTTTCTACCAACAATTATAATGTTTTTGAATTAAATTGAATTAAAGATCACAAATTAATAATCTGAATTTATTTAATCAACACTATGAATATGGTTAACATTTAAAGAAGAAATTTGGGTTGGGACGACTATTCTCCTCCCATGCCCTTTGACTGTGCAAACATATAACACTTCCGCTCTGTATGATAGCTTGGCCCCGAGTGTTGCTTCCAATAGCAGCCGTGAGGTCTCCTACCACCCCTGTGGCCCAAAGGAGGGTACACTATCCTTGGGTGATTTCCCTTGTTAAAAAATAAATCTTTCCTTAAAAAAAACTGCACCTTAGGCTGGAAAAAATCTTTTTAAGAAGGTCCTGTTCTCAACTGCTAGATTTCTATGTCAGGATCATCAATTTATAAAAAACACACAATATGTATTGTACCCTGGTTTGAAACAGTTATAAAAAGTGAAGCTCGGTTTATCCTTCACTGTTACTCATAAATTCTGAAAAAGTTAATATTCAATAAAAATATGTTATGCTCCAAAATTAAAAATCTAATACAGTAATAGCTGTGTTTCTTATAAAGATTTAATTTTCCATCAACCCATAACCACAAATGATTAATTAATATTATTTTTATTATTATTACTAGCACCGCGTCTTACTACCCGTTCGGGTTATACGCACTTACGCTAATGTGTAATGGTAGGGTGATT
>CABFOV010011154.1:0-14305 GCA_902141375.1 Timema poppense
CATTAACTAATATGTTATAAACAAACACTCTAGCTTAATTGTACAGAGAAAATAAATAAATATATTAATAATTTTTGTTTTCCCATTTAAAATGCATTAAAATGGAAACATTTTAACGAAAATATTTCAATAACTATTTTTAGCATGGCTTGAAAATTCCATAAGAATTATGAAAGATGCCCAGATATGTTACTAAAATAAATAAAAAAACAACAATGTTGAATTATTAGATATTTTTTTTAAAAGCATTTTTTTGTTTATAACCATGCATTTATGGGTAGGCTTGGCCTTAACTACACTCGTTAAGGGAAATCAATTTCTTATAGTCTCTATGTTTTAGGCCAACATGGAGAATCATCATAATAATCATTTTTGAAAATCAAAATTTGCTGGTCTCAAAATTAATTGTGCAAAGTGGCCAAGCGATATCAAAATTAAATAATATATCATTGATAATTCATACCGATCGAAAAAATGTAAAAATCAATAAAAGCACCATTTCCTTGTCAAATTTACAATGATAACCCTCATTAGACAATTCAAATAATTATTTGAAACCACAGGTATGTTCCGTGCAAAAACATTACAGATGTCTTCCAAAAAGATGATACAAACTTTGATAGGTGTCAAGAACTTGTATTAAAATTTTAGAGGGACAATATAAAGTGAAATTTTGTTCGAGTTTCATAGACCAAATCCAAATATACTTTTTGATAACATTGTATTGTTTCAAGCTATAGTAAACCATCTAGTCCATACTAATTTGGTAAGCTATCTGAAATGTTCGGTCATTACAGACTTATCCCACTGAAAAAATAAAACAATAGGTATGTAAGAATTAAATACCAAAAAGTATCAAAAGTGGTAAGAGTGGTAGCAGACAAAGATACCAAATGAACAAATCACATAAATGTTCAAGAAAAGAAAAAAAACTGTTTTGCTTTTTAGAAAAATAAATATATTTCAAGGAAAAGCATACATTTATTATTTAACTTAAATGCAATCCTAATTTCCCAAATTTGCACATATCATCGCTAAGATACTATGAATTAAATTTCACTATTTTACAGTAATATATTTTAGCAACTTTAAAAAGGGTAGTAAAAAATAACATGAAGACTCAAGTTCAATAACCATCTGGCAAAGATAAGCTATGCCCTCTTAGGTTTTTAAAATTATATTGTTGAGCATCTCCAAACATCACAAGATACAACCGAGAAGTATTCTTCACTGAAAAATTAATATGTAAACTGATTGAGATGTTCATCTACTCCTTTTAAATTAAACATTGATAAATCGAAAAAGTCAAGTTGTTAGATAATGTTAGTGAAATAAATTTGAAACAAACATTTCTTACCAAATACTCCTCTTTCAAACTTCTAGATAAGTTAAATTTTAGCGTATTATAAGGTTGCAAGGTGATCTGTTTCACAAATTGTTACTATTTTCAACCCTGTGTCCATGTGAATTAGGATATTTTCGATATTGTGTAAGCAAAATAGAATCCAAAAGTAAATTTAATGCTATTGCAAATATTACAACTTTTTTTATATATTTTATTTCATCATAACACACTCAATCTGCAATAATTGTCTCTTTATAATAGGAGTATGTGAAGACCACTTTTACAATATGAAGCAAACCCGAAACCAAAATATAAAATAATCTCTAAGCCGAATTAAGGTTTGAATATAGTTTGTGTTTTAGGGCTTGAAAAATATTAAATATTATATTGTGCTTATCTGGATGACTTGATGCAGTAAAACCACCTAGAAAATATTTTTTGATTTATTGTTTGTATTTCTTTCTAATTTGATAAAAAAAAAGTTATTAACATAGCATGCAATTCAATTACCTCATATTTTTTGATATGAATATTTTTTGTAATGCACATGAGTTTTTTTTACCGTGGCTACAAACTATCTTCGCCACCAACCTCCGCCACCTAAAAAAGGTGTATACACACTTACCCCATTTTACCAGGAAATCAGCGTCCTGTATGGATCCTCCCCATACGTCAACACAGAACACTGTTCGACGCTCAAGTTGGTGACCATACTAGAAAGAAGACTCAGTGTGCCGTGTGATCATGTTCGCTTATTCCCAAGTTGAGGACGATGCGCAGGTGCTAAAACTTGGGGAAACAAGCACCAAGCGCTATCACGTGTGTCTCCCTACCCCCTTAAAGTCATCATTTCGACGTTGTGAGCAGGCATTGATGTGAGAGCCGTTTCTGATTAGCTAATGATGACTTCATTTGTCATGAAATACTTCCTTACCATTTTTTCCCACTGTTCTAAGTGAAATATAAGCTGGTAACTAGAACGGAACGATTACTCTTTGATGCAATTAGGATTTATGAACTTACAACATGTAAGTGTGCATTATTTTGGAAATGTTTTTTTATATAATTTTTTTTTATTTGAAAACTGGGGAACTATAAAGTTCTTCCTAAATTATGTAGGGATTAAATTTGATAATGCTTCGGCATATCTATTTATTAATGTTTTTACTAAATTTGATTTCCTTGGTAATTAGATTTGTTTTGGATTCGGGCAAATTTTGGCCTTATGACTTGTAATTCAGGTATAGTTTTAGTATTCGCATGTCTAATTATGTAATTTAATCTTTGTGCGCTATCTTGCACTATATTTTGTTTGCCTATATTCTTACAGTTGTAGATGAGTATAGATGAAATTAATATGGTTTCGTATCATATTTTCAATTTCTACGGGACTGGGAATTTTGATAAATGATTTTAATATGTTCAAATGTTATTATAAACTAAGTAAAAGTTAGAAGGATTTTAAGTTTTTCGGTGTGTAGGCTACCCCCGCCTCACGGGTTGTTACATCAGAATAATAACTTTACTTGTAAATATTGTAGCCAGGTGTATGGTAAAGAGCAAAAATATACTAGTTGATATGAATAAGTTATGATATGTATAGACTTTCTAAATAAATTAATTTCATACATTTATAGGTATCTTTTGAGTGGCTTAGCCATGTTGTTTAGACAATAAGGTATATTCCAGCTTTCATTTTGTTTTGATCATTGTTCTTTAATCTTGATAAATGCATATAGTACTCTGTAACCTTATATATATATATATATACATATATTCCACTTGAGTGCATTTATTCACTTCCCGATAAATGTTGGCTTATTTGCTATTGCACATTGTCCGCAATCAATAAACATATTATTGTTCCTAACCTTTTGATCATTATCAATGTCAACTTCATGTCATTCGTTAAATATTTACATTAAGCAAACCCTTAACTCCCTAAACATGAATAGTTTTAATACATTAGTTTACTAATAGTTAACACAGGTTCAGGTAATTGCACTTTGCATATTTGAGTGTGGATCAAATAAAGATCCCTGGTGATCTACTTTATCTATTCTTTGTCTTATAACGCCTTCTCTTTAGAGAATAGTTGATTTTAACTGTCAATATTAATATTGGTAAAGCTTCGTAAATGTTGAAGACAAAAAGATTTTAAAGCAAAGTAGAATCAAGCCAAATCTAAGTTTCAAAGCTTCACACAGACCAGATTTATATTAAGTATAATAGGACTAAATTTAAACCTATAAAATAAATATCTATTACTGAAATAGCCCTTTTGTTTTAAAAATTGGGGTTGCAGATAATATTTTCTTTTAAAATGGGTTTCACTTATAAATAAATTAGAAAACTACTACTATAATATCTCACATTAAACCAAAGAGCTGTGTCATACATTTGACTTAGAAAACCAAAGGGAGCAAAATACGTGCAGTTTTAATTTTGGAATGGAAAGATGAATAATATCAAGCAATACAAAAAAATCAAATTGCTAAATCTATTATATTTGTTTTAGTGAGGATTTACTCCATCTATATATCATATTCTGAAAATTGAAAAACGATACCTGGACACGAGAATCAAACCTTGGACCTTTGGCTTATTACGCCAAAGCTCTGACCACTGAGCTATCCAGGAATCATGGGTGGCTCATTGCTACCCCTTGTACAATTATTATAATTGTAAGAGATTACAAATTTAAGAATCAAATAGCCAAAGCTAGTATAATTGTTCTTAAATATGCGATCCCTTACATTTCTAATAAATGTACACGTGGCAGCAATGAGCCAACTACCGAGTCAAAGATGACTGCATTATCTGATAGCTTGTGATCTTAATAAATCACATATTTGTAGCCGACGATTTCCGCACCTCCATCATAGACTCTGCCTTAAAATATGAGTGAAGAATGACCCTGGGCACAAGACGATTCTTGAATAGCTCAGTGGTTAGAGCATTGACGTACTAAGCCAAAGGTCACAGGTTCGATTACCGTGTTCAGGTGTCATTTTTCAATTTTCAAAATACAAAAAATATTTTAAATAAAAGTTATTTAAAATTAAATTTTAAAAATACTATCCAATAGAATAATTTAAGAAATAAAATGAGTGTTTTGTAAAATGTGCTATAGAGTTCTTTCTCTCTGGCTACTACGTGGGCGGGACCACACAGTTCAACTCTCATTCACTTTCTACACACTTTAACTTTTGGTCAGTCACTAACTGAGTTTGAGTCAGTCGAACAGGACAGTGCTTGCTTGCACGTGAAACCAAATACTTCTATCAGACATTGTTATTTGTGGATCAGTTGTAATTGTAGCACAAACCTGTAAACTTATTATGTTTAACAAAGTATTTCAGTCACCAATTAATAAACGTTCAATAACCTGGCATTGGACATTGTTCTTTATTAACCACTGGTTATAACCAAAATCACCCTGCTTAGTAGTGGATAATCGAAAATTAAACAATAACATACGTTTTGAAGCTACTCCCTTACCTATGCAAGAAATGGTGTTCCAATATTTAGGTAAAGCTAGAATATTTACATTGTTGGATTTAAATAAATCATTTCACCAGGTTCCTTTAAAAGGAGAATGCAAGCAATACATGGTATTTGTTATGAAAACTTGATTGATTGAATATAATTTCCTCCCATTTGGTTTATCAGTCAGTTCAGGAGTTTTAACCAGGCGTATGAACATAATCTTCGAAGATATTCAATCTAAATTTGTTTAAAATTACTTAGGCGATTTAGTGGTATACTCCAACAACATTAGCAAACATAAAGTTCATTCAAAAGAAGTGTTTACAAGATTACACAAATCGGGATTAACCATAAACCCCAAAAAAATACAAGTTGGCGTAATGCAAATAGAATACCTTGGACATATAATTTTATATAAGGGTATATCCATCAATGCAAAAAAAAAATCCGCCCCATAGTGGAATTCAAAACACCTAATACCCAAAAGAAATTATCAAGATTTTTGGTCATGATGTCCTTTTTTGGAAGATTTATTCCAAATTTGGCTTCTGTGGCAGAACCTTTATACAAATTGTGGAAACAAAAAGCTATTTTTAATTGGAACGACGAGGCTGACCAAGCTTTCACTCAACTAAACAAAGCTCCTACTAAGGCGCCCATTCTACGAATGGCAGATTTTGACAAGCCCTTCATCCTTCAAACCTATGCTTCGTCTTCAGGCCTTGGAGCTAAGCTGGCTCAAAGAATAGAAGGACAAATATTACAAGTAGCGTACGTTAGTCGTACTCTACACCCCCACAAATTAAATTATCCCACCTATGAATTTGAAGCTCTTGCTATAGTATATGCCAAAAATAAATTTTGACAATATTTGGAATCGCAATTGTTTTAAACACACACTGATAACTCGGCTGTAGCGTGGCTACTTTAACACCCACAACAAATAGGTAAGATTTGGATTACTCAACTACAAGAACTTAGATTTAACATCGTATGATCCTGTAGTCAATGCGCTCTCTAGGATGTTTGAAGAAGAAACAATAGAAAGTTATAACAATAATGTTTCAAATATGGGATTCTTAATGCAAATACCAGAAATGTATACATCCATACAATCATCACAGCAAAGAGACCAAGAACTAAATAATATAATTGAAAGAATATCAAATAATGAGGAAATCACCAATTATAAAATTCTGAATAATATTTTATATTACAAACCATCCACTAAATCTCAATGGAGAATACATGTGCAAGATATTTTCATAATGTTATATTTCAGTATTACCACATTTCGAGAGTTGGAGCACATCTAGAGATAGCCAAAACCATCATGTTTGTACGTAAGCAATTTTTTTGGCATGGTATGGACAGAGACATACATGACAATGTTGGTCATGTGATATTTAAGATCCAAAACCAATCAAAATTATAAATACGGATACTTATCAACAGTATCAGAATTTCGAAGCAACGTTTGTTCGTAGATTTTTTTGGCCCATTACCCAGATTTAAAAATGGTAATAACTACATTCTTACGGCGGTGGGCGGATTTACTAAGTTTGTGAGGTTCTTACCGCTAAGTAAATCTATGGCTGAGCAGACTGTACGTGCTTTACAAAATAACATTTTCAAAAACTTTGGTTTGCCTTGTTTTATAGTTTCTGACAATGGCTCTCAGTTTACTACTCACGTCTTCAAAAACATGTGTTTGGTGCTTGGTGTAAAACATTATACTACTGTGCCTTAATATCCTCAGCCAAATTTATGTAAGAGATTCCATGGAAATTTAAAATCTGCACTCATAGCCTACCATAATCTCCATAATAGAAAATGGGATTCTAATTTACACTGGCTACAATCAGCCTTTAACAATGCCAAAAATAGTAGTCATAAATATATGCCAGCAGAACTGTTTTGTTATTGGGCAATGCACTTTTGACACCCCTGAATCTTTAATGGTCTTTACCGGTAGTACAAAAAAGGAAGACCAAAAGGTATTTCCCTCCACATGTGGAATAACGGTCTTAAACAGTTAACACGAGCACGAGCTCCTATTGGTAAACTCTATGACAAAGACAGACATATGATTCCTTATAAGGAAGGTCAACAGGTAGTTTACAAAATCCAGCAGATTAGTGATAAGGCCACAGGTATTGCGGTTAAATTTAATTTTCGCTGGTCAGAGCCAGTTGTTATCAACCAATTTCTTAGCGATGTAACGTTTACTTACAAATCAATATATATTATGTCTTAATATTTTCATATTTTTTTAACTAATCAGAGTAGGCCTACTCATGTCAATTCAAGTTTTTATTAACTTTCTATATACATTTAAGATTGTATTATTCATTCATATATATATATATAGTGATTGTATTTATTCTGACGTTTATTTATAGTGTATCATGATACACACAGGGTATATTGTTATGCTGTCAGCTATGTATTGTACTATCCAAGTTATAGCAGTTTTGTTTAGCTCAATTTGTTGTGCCTGGGGTGTATGTATACTCTACTATCACCCTTGCTCTTAAGCTCTGAGCCGTGTGTGGCGCTAAGGGGCAGGTCACGTAGTATTGCTCTCTGGCTTCCACGCAGGCGGGAATACACTTCCAACTCTCATTCACTTTCTACATACTTTAAATTTTGGTCTGTCACTAACTAACTGAGTTCAAGTCAGTCGAACAGGACAGTGCTTGCTTGCACATGAAATCAAATACTTATATCAGACATTGTTCTTTTGGATCAGTGGTAATTGTAACGCAAACCTGTAAACTTATTATGTTTAACAAAGGATTTCAGTCACCAATTAATAAATGTTCAATAACCTGGCATTGGACATTGTTCTTTATTAACCAGTGGTTATAACCAAAATCAGTACGCTTCCAGTAACCAAGTGGTTAAAATGTGTAATGAACAACCAAACAAACAAGAAGGTAACAAGAAACCAACCCAAGATTAAGGAAGGTTTCAATACGCAAGCAGGCATGGAGGTGAGGTTTTCTTTTCGACGTACAGTTGTGTAACCGAATCAACTAAGGGGTCAAATTAGAGCCCTGAATAAAGACTTGAGTGATTACATCCTGAGTGACTTCTTCGTACAACCCCTTCATAATGGCCTGTTGTGCCACACCCCAAGTGTGGGTCGCAAACCCCTACTTTCAGCACCGGTGTTAACAGGGTCGACACGAGTTGTCTCTCATAGTGTCAGCAGGGTCCACAAGAGGTGTGGGGAAAACGACCACTATCAGAAGTCACAAACAAAAGATCTGGCGCCCTCGTAGGATGAACAATGTTCATGCAACCATTCTGAACAGTTATTGAATTTCACCCAGTCATCATCATTGCATGACTCACCACACCCAAAACAGGAAATATCTTCAATTTCAAATTAAGGTGAGATTGACGGATTGTCCCTTGCTCTATCTAATTTAAGTTTTCTTTTGCCCATAGTTTTATTCTCCATGTGTTTCTTCTGTTTCCTCTCAGCTCTCACCTTCATCCTTTCTTGTTTCATTTGCAGTTCTTCCTCTCCTTTCCTTCATCTCTCCAGAAGTAAATTTTTGTATGGTGACCCCGATAGTATTTCGGACTTCTGCTCCTGTCTCTTTTTCTTGTTTTAATTCTGGTATTTTGGCAAGGGGTGAAAATCAGTAATATGGACCCTTTCATTGGGAGAGCTAAGTTGTTCTACAAATGCATCTTCTTCTAAATCTATCTCGTCTTCATTGTTTGATTTATCATTGATGACATGGTGATGGTCAGGTATCTCGATAGGTTATTTGAGAAAGCAAAATTTCCTGTGGTCCTGTGTGCAGATCACCTGACACACTGCCAAAGACCACAGTTTTAGAGTTAATGGCCAAAGGTAACCTATGGATAAGTAATTTGGAAACAAAATATCACAATATCTGCTGCATAACCTTCTAGTACATACACAACCATATCACATCCTTGAAAATTATATTTATTTTGTCATTCTTTTATTTGGAGTGCCTAAGCAAGCTCTCCAGAGTAAGGAGAAGGGTAGAAGACCTAATTGGAAGAGCACGGACGAGATGGAGAGACCAAGCGCGGGACATGGAGACTGAAGGAGTGAACTGGAGACATGTGGAAGAGGGAGAAGCTTGGAGAGATCGACAAGTATGGAAGAGATTGTTACAGACGACCCACAGTTCTAGAGGAAATGTCCAGTGATGATGATGATGATGATGATGATGATGTGTATCCTAGTTAAAAACAAAGCCCACAGCGAAATCATGTAATCATCACCTATGGCGCTTCAGAACCTATTCTAAGTTAGTTAATGAATAGGAATTAATTGATTACTAGCAAAACAAGGTGTTTAACCATTTTTAAAAGGCATTAAACAGTTAGCTTCCCAATGCACACATTCACAAAATATGAAAGTTTGGATCTAGTACACCTTATATGTCCCACATTTGGTTTTCTTTTCAATGAACTGGTACCATGTGTGGATATTTTCTTCACTTTATTATGCACATTAAGCCTATAGTACATAGAATCGAATGATACCAAGATTTAAATATTATTTACAATTTTATTAAATACTACCCTAATTTAAATAAATATCAACAACACATCGCCCAAATCACTTTCGAAATGTAAATATTTATGATGATTTATTACTTTCCTTTGATTTGACGTACTGAATGGATGATGTCATCCCATGATGCTTTGCATTACATTCGTGATCTTGCACAGTCCGCACAAAACTGACTATGACAACATTGTATGATTTGTAATGTCCACATTTAATGAGTCCTAGTCCTGCGGTTCAAGATCAGTCACAAGACTGTTGCTTCTAGTTCTAGAAACAAATCTCGAGGACATAGAACTGTAATGCACAACAAGTCAAAGTGTGTGAGAGAGAACAAGAAATTGAAAGAGGAATTAGGAAAGTTGAATGAACAACTTGCTAATGAAAGTAAGGCACTAAAATACAAGAAGTACTATAAGAGAATTTTAAAACAGAATAATAAGACACTGATAATGACACCGCACAACCAATTAACACTGAAGTCAAAAACAAACAAAAAAAATGCTTCAAGAAACCTACAGACCAAATATTGGACGTAAGCCTCCCAACACACCAGTAAAGAAGATAGCTAGAAGACTTCTATTCCACAATACCTTACTTTCGTCCTTACAACAGAGATACAAAAGGCAAAAAATATATGTGATAAGAGAAATTTAGGTTCTATTATGTCAGATAAGTTAATTAAGAAGTATCGTCTACAAAGACTAGCGAGTAGAGCTATGGGTCTAACATACAGAAAACGATTAGCAGCAGAATATCTTGGTAAAGAAAAACAAAACAAAAAAACTTTTTTTCTATGTGATGACGTTAGTCGAAAGACAGTTGGTGTCAAGGAAACAATTACTTAAGGGAAAAAAAAAAGCTTTTTGGTTGCACCTATGAAGTTTTCGTACCATAAATTTATCATAAAGATGGAAAGTAAAATTTAATTTACTACATTTACGAGGTACCGGCCCTTTTATGTACTCAAGCCCACATAAATAGGATGTGATGCATGCTTATACAGACAGCATGCTAACATTGAATTCCAGGCCAAGAGATCGAAGCGGCTTTGGATGATAGAAGATGAAAATCCGCATTGTCTCTGTGAATTTATTACTTGCGACAAAAACTCTTTTCAGTGTATGTCTAATTTGTGCCCTTCATGCCAAAACAAGGATGTGCCAATCCAAGAAGCGGTAGTAGGTCCAGATGACGAAGTTTGTTGGAAAAAGTGGGCTACTATAAAAGAAAAGATGGAGAAAACTAAAGTTGGAGAAAAAATTTTGATTGATGTTAAAGTCACAGCAAAAATAGATGAGAAAGGAACTTCTAAAAACTTACAAAATGGATTTCAAACAGACTTGAAAGAGTTCAAAAGGCACATATTTAACATTAAAAATCAAAACAGAGCTTTTAGAATGTGCAGAGACAACATGAATGAATACGAGGCAGTTATTCTTGTTGATTTCTCTGGAAACTATGCTTGCAAATTGGCCTGAGAAATCCAAACATAATATTTTGGAGCTTCTCGTAAGCAGGCTACCATACACACTGGAGTGTTGTATGTTGGAGGCAAGTCCTGCACAAGAACGATCTCATTTTCTTCTGTGTCTGAGTCGCTTGATCTGGTCCAGAAGCCATTTGGGCCCATCTAAATCCTATAATGAAATATCTAAAAGACGAGTTTCCTGATGTGAGGATTATTCATTTCTTTTCAGATGGGACATCAACACAATATCGGCAACAAAAAAAAATCTTATTATCCACTCGTATTTTCAGCTATGCTGAAAATGAATTCTGATGTTGTGCTTTACTACATTTCACAAGCTGAAATAGAGCAAATGATACAAATGACACCCAAGAACCTGAAGGTAGTCCCAGGGACCCTTAAAATACACCAGGTTTCAGCAAATGTGAGCAGCCATTTCCACTATTGATCAATGTCATGTTTTTGTGGGGAGAACAAGTGGGTAAAGGGTGAACTGTGCCAATATCACCTCAAGTGGAAAACATAAAATATGTTCGTACAGAACGAACAAACTGGACCAGCAGTCAAAAAAGTTTGTTGTTCTGTATATAGAGAGGTATACAGTTCCAGTGAATCTGGTGATGGCATTGTGTTTGCTGAAACTGATGACATGATCTTAAAAGAGATACTCAGCTCTGCTCAGCCAGATGCCATTCTTCAAGCACCTTCATTCGAAGAAAGTAAATGTGGAACATATGTTTTGGTAGAGTTTCTAGGAGGAGTTAGGAAAATAACTAAGTTCCGGTATGTGGGAGTGTGTCAGTCGGGGTGGATGATGATCGAGAAATCAGAGTGATGTTCCTGAATGCTTGCGGTGAAAATAACCCTTTTTAAATTTGATGAAAGTGATGTACAGTAGCTGACAAGGAATTTAACCAAGTGCTTAAAAGGTTACTCCAGCCTGAACTGTAAATGAAAGGGAATATTTACTTCCATAAATTTGAAGGTGAAATCAATGTCTACGAGCGGAAGTAAACCAGACTGAGAATAAAGTAGTTTAGATTTTTGTTGATTATGTGTACATTCTTAAAACTATATTTGTAGTATTTAGGTGAGAAATAGAAAGTTATGTAGCCTCTAGCCCAATGAACCTCCACATTTTTTTTTAATTCTGTATTTTTAGTAAAGGTACTTTTATATCTATATTTTCAGTATCTAAGTGAGGAATTGTAATTTATGTAGACTTTAACAATAAACATTTACATTTTCTTGAACTAGTTTCATTTTTGAAGCCATTTGCACTTTAACTCATGTTTGTTACTTGGTATGAGTGTTACTTCATCTCATGAGTGTTATTTAACATACAAAATTACTTTTAATTAAACTGAACAGTTGAACATAGCCATTTTAACTCTATTAAAATCGAGACAAATTTATTTATTATTAAATAGGTACTCTTTTTATAGAAAAGATTTTAACACTATTTAGTACTATTGTAACATTCATGGGATATTTTACTGAAAAAAGTAGACTATAAATTAAATTAATCACTGTTATTGGCATTTAAATCTCTGTCTAACATCTTATAATCTAAATGCAAATTAATTTTAACCTCATTATTAAAAGAATTGAATTTATGTCATAATCCAAGAAGGTAACAATCCTTAGAAAGATTGTAGCACAGTGAACTGTTTTCTGGAATAAATCATATATTTAGGAAAGATCTTATAACCTTTGTACTTAAGACTTCAATACATGTTGATACTACTCAATACAAATAAGTTTGTAGCTTTTGAATAGTTGATTTTTTAAAAGTTCAAAGCTTCCATGTGGCAAACAATTTGAAAGTGTCCCATAAGTGTCCTAATAATTAATATAAATTAGTTGTGTTATTTTATTTGATGTCATCAATATTATGTTTTACTTCATTTATAGGCCATGGATACTTGTGATCAACCAAATCTTGTTAAATTGTTTGAAGTTAATTTACTAGCCTATGAAGTAGGCCTAAAGTAAATTGTAGTCATCATTGACAGTTTTTATGTAGTCATAAAGAACGGCAAGTTATGACTTATGTTAAAGGAGTTTAGAGTAATGTGTCCAAAGTTCTAGAACTGCCAAAAGATAACTACAAATAATAATAATATTTAGCACTGCGTCTTACTACCCGTTCGGGTTATACGCTTTTAAGTACTAATTACTCTAATGGACTGGGAATTGGGAAGGATGAATTAGAGGGAGTGAACCCACATTTGCGTGGAGGGAGAGTGGAAAACCATTTAGGAAAAACCACCCCCAGTTCACCCGACCGAGATTCGAACCTCGATCTCCCCGTCCNCAGTTCACCCGACCGAGATTCGAACCTCGATCTCCCCGTCCTCAGCAGATGAGCTCAACACGACAAGCGCGTTAGCCAACTATGCCACCGAGTCGGGTAAGATAACTACATTTAGGTGAATGGAACGTTTTGATATTTCATTTAATTATTTTTTTCTATGTTAGCTTAAATCGATTCTAAGTACTTGTTTTGATGTTTGGAATAATGTACGGCTAATATCAATCTTTTTGATATTGTAAGAAAGAAATTACCTAAAATGGGACGAATAAGGCGACCTTGACTCAAAAGCTTTAGGCAAAGTATAAGGCCTCAAATGAGGTTTTCATTTTAAAATTGAAAAACATTATTCTTACCTAATCACTTCATAATCACCTGTATTCTTGATGTATTTTATTGTGTTTTACACACTAACAACTTTTAATTTAATTGGTCGATTTAAAGGTTAGGTTAGGGTTAGGTATTAAAAATACATGCAATTTATTTTGAGTACAAATAATTGTAAAATTAA
This sequence comes from Timema poppense, assembly GCA_902141375.1. Taxonomy (NCBI): domain Eukaryota; kingdom Metazoa; phylum Arthropoda; class Insecta; order Phasmatodea; family Timematidae; genus Timema; species Timema poppense. Next base: position 13,695 of record CABFOV010011154.1, read on the forward strand.
ATTAGCATATAATTTTGAGTTAAAGTCTTAATAAATTAGAAACCGCGAATAGAACAAAATAAAGCGGGCTGAAAAGCTCCACAGTCAACATCCAGAATAAACTAACTGTTGTTATCCAACATTGTAAAAATTAATAAAACTAACACTATAATATAGTTCCAAAAAGAATCACAGATGGCAAATGACAGCAGATTTGGTTATAAAATACATCATAGATACCGCCACCAAAAAATTCAAGAATTAAAACCAGATATTAGAGTAATAAAAATGTATATGATGGATAAATATCTTTAATAAGCATAATTAATGTAAATTATGGTAATTGAAAAATTGTTTTAATCTGCGGTACGAAAATGTGGTTCTTTCGGGCAATTTAGAAAAATACAATATTTAAACTCACATTATACATGTAAATAGTTCTCTAAAATCACCAAGTTTAAGGTGCTACAGTTTCTTTAATTGAAATTGCCCAATAAACTAACCGTTTTTAGCCAAAACTGGCTTTGAACTTGCATTGGACATGCAAATGGTCCTCTAAAATTGCCAAGTTTAAGGTGCCATAGTTCATATATTTGAAATTACCCCAATAAACTAACCGTTTGTATCTAACA
>CABFOV010011155.1:0-11810 GCA_902141375.1 Timema poppense
AGCTTCGGTATTGGAATGTTTTGGGTAAAACATTCAAAACCTTGAACTCCATAGCACTCGCTCCTATTGTGACCTTTTTTTTTGTTAAATTTTGTATTATTTGTGCATCCTCCCCTTTAGGATGCTACAACTGAACCTTTTCAACAGTTTAGACATGATTTAATTCGAAAATATCAAATTTTGTAAAAAATATTGTATTATAAATATTCGTCGTGTATGATAGAACATTATCTTATTTTCTATAATAATATAACTTCAAAACTATATGCTTGTAATTCATGTTTTATTTAATTTAAATTACGTCTTATTGTAAAAAAGTAAATATTAGCCTGTAGCTGTTTTCATTAATATAGTTCATTTTAAATTTACAAGTTTAATATAATACAAAAAACCGCATGTAAATACTATGTTTAGTTTCTGAGAAATATGCTCTACAACTTTATCGTTCTTATATAGTAGGTGTCCATCCGAATCTTAATGTATCTGTTTTTCACTCATTCATCCACAACATTTAACCACGTCTTACATGGCCTACCCTTCCCTTTTGGCTCACATATAACACAACATAACATAATATGACATAAAAAATTAAAAATATGTATAAGTTTTGTATTTATTTTGCAAACAATTAATTTATGTATGTAGTTTGCTTTAAGATAAACGTTTCCACGGTACCGGATAAGTACATACATAATATCTTATTCAACAATGATATCAGTAGTGTGCCCAACAGTTTGAAACAGCCTGTGATTGGCTTAGAGCTGGTTACGTGACCACGCCCCTCGCTCTCTGATTGGCTGTTGGCTTTCCCCTTCCCCTCTCCCCTCCCCCTTATCCCCTTCGCCCTTTCCAGTGTTTCAAACTTGTTGTTTCCTGCCCAAACTGGTTGGTTCCTGTCTTATTGGTTTTTTAGGTGTGCCCCATTGGTTTTTATGTGTGCGCATTGGATCGTATGTATGGGTAGTATAAGGACGGGCGTTGTGGTTGTGGGAGATTTTTAATTTATTTATTGATGTGCAGTCTACGGCGTCAGGCACTCCTCCAGTGGCATCGCTAGTGTTGGTGCGGCATGAACCTATTTCGACATTCACTATGAGTAGAGTGTGAGTGAACAATTACTCCCTCTTGCAAGCCCCTGAATACATTTTGGTGTCGCAACCCTCCCCCTTCCCCAGCAATGTTTTTTAAGGTGACGTAATCGCAACTGTGGTGTCAGTTTGGTGGATCGACAAGACAAGCTGAGACAGGAATAGATTGTGACCTAGAAACCGTCAACTAGTACATGAGGTCATTAACCCTGGCAACCCTCCGCCTCTTCCCCTGGGTTTTCCCGAAGACGTCCTCGCCCTGTTGCAAACCTGATAACTTATACCTGACGCCAGTTTGGCGGCTCGACAAGACTAGTTGAGACAGGAATAGATCACGACTTTGAAACCATGAGGTAATTGACCCTATTCATCTCATACCATCACAAGACCACGTGACGTTTAAGGATCCTACAAACCATCCAGAACGTTTAGCGGCCAGGTACGCTCACCATGCTTAGAACCTGCTATATTATTTTAATGTTTGTGGGGCATACGATTGCGGCACCTGCCTATATGACAGCAGAAAATATTCACAGTATGGCCGTGAGCGATAAACGTGTAATTTACAAAGTAGTGAACCACGACAGAGGGGAGAGAGGCTACATCGAATTCTACAATTCTACCTGTCACACGATAAGAGCGACTAAAGTACTAACCTACGAGAGAATCGAAGAGTCTTAACTGTGTCATATTACATGTACTGTCTACAATTTATGAAAAGGGGACGTTATGGCCATTTTGTCAAGGCCACCACCACCACTACCCTTCCGAGCTCCACACCACCCGCCACAACCTTTCACGACGCCGCCCCCACCCCCAGAGTTACCGGCGTACCTGCCACCAAAATCACCCGAGTACCCACCACCAGAGTCGTCTGCCTACCAGACATCAGAGTACTCACAGCCAGTCACCCACGTGCCCACCGCCAATGGAGGAGGAGGAGGTAAAGTCCGAATAACCCATAAATCTCAAAAATTTAACAATATACAAAACTTATTTAAATGTTAAAACTATGGGCGAAACTTCTGATCACTACATAATCCGTGTGGGCAGTTTCGGTAACGCCTTTCTTACAAAGTCAGCCTATTATTTAGATTGTAAGCGATTTAAATCCAAACCACGCTGTATGGCATAGCTCGGAGGACGACAAAGTGTGATGTTTAAAAGTAAATTTAAAAAAATAGGCACGTTTATGTTGCCGCAGCACTCTGCTGATGGCATCGGAGCTAGCGGTGACATTTTGGAAAATATTTACTCTGTTAGAAGGGAACTCACTTTGTGAGTAGAGGGCGTTGCCGCTTGAGTGACAGTTTTTTTTCTCCCAGGGATATTTCTTTTGCTGCATCTCCAGTTACCATTATGTCATTTAAATGTAGCATTTGTGAGGGGTCCTACGCAAAGCTTTACAACCTTATTCACACAAACATCATTGTCATCACACACCTCTAAATCCTGTTCACCATGATACATATTGGGACGAGGGGGTATTGTGCAGTGCATTAGACCAGATCGAGAAAGAGGAGTACGATCGTGTCAAGTGCTTAAACAAATTTGAGAAAAACAAAAGTTATAACGTTGTGCTAGCAGAAGAGGCCAGCAATATACTGAACTTTATTGTGCTTGATGGTGTGGGAAGAGTAAGAATCTCAGGTAAAAACTTTGGAGACATTGTCAATAGGCGTTCTAGCACTTCTCAGCGTGTCCTGAACTATTTTGGAGGTGACTCATACTCATTTTCTAGATGGTAGATGAGATGATATTCCCCGATGTTTTTTTATTAGGTACAAGAGCGATTATATGTTTTTTTCTTGCTATCACAATTATATAATTCATGTTGAACTATAGTCTTAATTACTTGTATTGCTCACAAGACCTAAATAATATTGCTGCTTGTAAAAAAAAACATATCTATGTTGTTGTAGCCGTATGTTATTAATGTTTTAAATTAATCAATTGCTGATTGTCAATAACAAAACTAGCAATAAAATGTTGTTATTATTTTTTTTAAATCCCTAGAATAAGTTGGTTGGAGAATCAAAGACAGGAAGGCGATGACAATATACACGTGGCAACATTGCCAGAGTGAAATATTAAATGCAAAATGGTAAATGTGTGTAGTTTATAATTTTAACTAATGGGGTTTAAGGTAAGGTGTCACATACACACACAATAATTTTTTTCATTTATAAATTTTAATTCTTATGACGTTATATTGTTACCCCAAAGAGAAAGTAAAGTAAAAGGATTTAATTATTTTAGAAACAATTGTTTTATCCATAATGTTTGAGACGGAGCTTCTAAGCTAAATAACTGTATTCATACCAAAGGAGAGGGGGTGTTTAGGTGTAGACGTTAAAACACAAATATAGCAGTTCTATAATATTTATTCACACAAAACTTGGAATATTTGTAGATATAAAAAAGAGAGATAGCTTTAGAATATGTATTTATGAGTATATATTACACTTTAATGGGAACAAACCAGGGCACATGATAAGATACATAGGTAATAAATATATATATTAAAATGAAACAAACTCTGTGTCAGAAAATTATACTAATAAAGACATGTAAACATTGTTTTAAATATTATTCATGTAATTAATTCTAATGTATTTCCATTTTTAGTGTACCTACTTGAAGAGCTCCGGTAAATAGTAATAATAATAATAATAATAATAATGTATTTATAAGACTAATTGTAGTATTTTAAATGAGAAAGACAAACTATTTGTAACATGTAATAAAACTATTAAAAGAATGTTATTTTACAGAGAAAAAGTTTGTTAGAGTTCTAGTTAATTGAAATAAAATCTAGTGAAAAATATATTCTCGTGATAAAATATAAATGTTATGTCCAAAATGTAAAAAAAAATCAATAATTATTCTGTAATAATATTACTGATTGAAACATGTGACCAATTAATAAGTACTATGTTTTATTCATAAAAACAAACTTTTTTTTTGTTGATAGCAATAACCAATCTGTAATTATAAACTTTAAACCAAAATTTTATAATATATTTAACAAAATTTAAATTTTGAAAAATTATTTATTTGTAAATTACACGAAATTATTTGGTATTTGTAAAAAAAAAAAGTAGGTTATTCTTATATATCATGAAAAACTAATATCTGATTTTCATTTTGAATTCAATTTTCCCGGTTAATTTTCAAAAAATTCAAACTTTCTATATATTGTCATAAGTAAACTACGCTTACATTAATTAATTTTATATAAATAAAGAAACTGTATTATTGATGATGTAAAAGAGCTCCTCCGATACATATTTTGAGCAAAATCACTTAAGTCATTTTTTTAAATATTCAAATTAATAAAAACCGTTTTACAAATATAGCTCACACCATGAAAAGTATACTTGGATTATTTATTTACAAATATAGCTCACACCACTAAAAATATGCTTGGAATATTTATTTACACAAAACAAATTAGCCACTTAAACAACAAAGAAATTCAATGTTCCCAAATATATTTTGATGAAATAATATATATAAAGCTTTTTTAAAAAATCATAAATAATACAATTATGAAGACCTTGAAATTATTTTAAATAATATGTAATGTTCACACATATATTTTGATGAAATAATATATAAAATTTACATAAATTAATATGTTGTTACACTTTAAATATTTATGTAAAGATAATGGGTCATCAGCTTGCGCATCACGGCGTATACATCAAAATCATCGGTGGGAGTGTTGTTTGAATTTAAAACTGGTGAGGAGGATGCTATTGTTATTATCGGTATATTATTGTCCATTGAGGGTTTTGGGATCCTAGTTCTGTTAGGCCGCATTGCGCGCCTCCAGCCAATATGCCCAGTTCGAACTCCAGAAGGCCACGCGTGTGAAATGGGGAGGTAATCTGGGAACCTAAAGTACCTGGAGAGCTCAGGTGGGTGGCAGCGCGTCCTGAGGTGCCTGATGGGCCTACGTGTCCTGGACAAAACCAAGGCTTTGGCCCCCCGGGGACCGTATGTCAGGGATTTGGATGGAGACCTACACGCCCTCAGGAGCCACGCTGGTTGGAGTCAACCGATCCTTTGAAGACCATCGGCAGACAGCATCGACCAGATAGGCTATCATAGCCTCTACGAGGTTATCCGCCAACCTCAAATTATCCCTGGTCTGCGCGATTTCAGCCACCTGCTCTACGACCATTAGTCCATCAGTGCTCCGCCAGTTATCATCTATGCAGTTAAGCTAGATTTTATTAAAGTGTTTATTAAAGAATGTAAAGTACTCCAAAGGTGCATTAACACATAGATAACTATGCCAAGAGCCAAACCTAGATTCCCTCAAGGATTGTAAATGCTAAAATGTATAATGTATAATCCGGATGTAATTTAATAGAATTGAAAGGTGTGAGCTACTCCAATATAACTCATGTTGAACGGCGTTAATAGTAACCGTAAAGTAGTTAACAGAGTATATTATTTAATTTATGATCTTTGGTGTAGTGTTTCTACAACACTGTAAATACCTATTTAGTTTCAAAAAGCTTAGGAGTTTTAAGTAAATCCTTATTTTAAGATAAAAGTGAGAGAAAGACCCGGTATTATTTATTTATTTGTACCGTGGCTACAAACTTTAACCACCAGACCACCACCACCACCACGCTTACTTTGTGTACTTACCCCGTTTAGGAGCAAAACTGGCGCTACGTATGGAGAAAGAAAACGCCAGCCGACAACTTTGATCACCGCTCACGACAAACAATAATTGAAGCCTGGCCACAATGTGCAATTGTTTCCACAGGCTTAAATCGGAGTAGTGCTTAATGCGCAAGCGCGGCCTTGTGAATGTTGTTGGAGCTGAAGTGCAAAGTGTGCCAACCCCCCATCTTCGTCTGGTACCTATCGGCGTTGTGCGCAGGCACCGATGATGTAATATGAGAACTTATTGGCTGTGAATGACATCACCCTTATGCCATACCTTCCTTCCATATTTCCCCCGCTGTTACAATCTGAATATAAGCAAGTGCCTAGCAATGTTCTTTACTCTTTGATGCCAATAGTTCCAAGGAACATATTAGGATGTAAGTAGTCGTAATGTTGGGGATTCATATGATTATTTTTTTAAATTTTACATAAGTGCCTTCAACTATAAATATGTAGCCGTCTCTTTTTGCATTTCAAGAAGTTATCTTTGATTTATATTATTTCTTTCGCGCTTGAATATTATGATTTCTGAGTTGGTAATCTGTTGCGGAAATAGTTTTAAAATAATTGTTTATTACGGATAATCTTGTTGTTTTGAGATTACATAAATAAATGACCTTTGATCATTCCAATCATTTTGGAGTTTGTCATAATAGTTTTGGCCAGAGGGTTAGGTCTTAACGCACTAGCGTGCCACTTAAATTATTTTAAGATATGAACCAGGAGTTGCCATGATTAAAATGGTATGATGTTATTGTTGAAGGACAGGAATTGCCTTGATTACAATAACTCTTTTTCCATATGCAATTTATTGACTATTCATTCGTTAGACATTTATATTTAATTGGATATAACACTTATATATTTCTTATATAATTTCTATTATCATGTTGTATATTACGGGCATAATTCCTAGTTTTATTATTGTATTATTTCTATGTTGTCATTTGATCTTGCCCCTGAATTTAATAATTTATAAATTAATTATAATTTTCGTAAATCGGAGAGTATACATATTTTGTTTATATGTTAAATATATTGCGTAGAAATCGCTGTCTTAATACATCTTGTGTTATTATAAATTTATATTTTTACCTGTTATAAATAAACTAGCCGAGAGGCCAATATTATTACTATTCATGGTTTTGTTTAATGTCAAGGCTTTATTTAATATGGACACTTGTTGCCTTGTGTTGTTAAATGGGTAGGTCCTGACACCTGGGTTTGGTTAGGTATGGCAGTGATCATTAAAGATCCCTGATGATTAACTCATGTATTTCCTTTTGTGTGACACTCTAGCTGTGGTGGCATTCTGGGGAGTTTCTGGTTAGATAGGGAAAGGATGCTACCACCATGGGGGAGGGTTGATATTTATATAAGTAATTGTAGATATATAATAATATAAATAAATTATTAGCCTACATATTCATTAACAATTGAGAAATATTATTCTTTTCGATGAAAATCAGATAGCTAATTTAATCATATTATAAATACAAACATTAAGAAAGTTCGGCTTTTAGTCACACATAATTGTAATTGTTTCTTGCTCCGAACCCATGATTCATGCTAGAGAAAAATAAGTGTCGTTCATGAATATATTTTTAGAGTGTAGGCAAGAAATTAGTTAAGATATTAAACAATTTTTTTTCAAACAGGAAGTTTGGATTTTAACCACACATAGTACTAATTGATTTTTTGCTTCAAACTCGAGACCCAAGACTCCTGCTAGAGAAAATTATTGTCGCCTATGAATATCTATTTGAAGTGTAATTATTAAATCAGCCAAGATATTAAATATTTGTCAAACAGGGAATAGAACTGGGACTCCCTCTCACAGGCAGATCACTATATTAAGATTAAAACCCTTAGACCCTCTAAACATCAGCACTGTTTTTCCACTCTGATAGTTTTGTTTCAAAAACCTGCCAACAAGCTATTAGGTAGAAGGTTTGTTTATTTTTCAGTCGTGACACCGAACCACAGGTAGTGTAGCCAACGGGGAAGCTCGTGTGTGTGTGTGTGTGTGTGTAGAGATTTTCTCTAATTTCTGCCTTCAATCATACAAATATTAAGAAGTGTTACTGGACTCTTTTTTTAATTAGGTACTTAGAACTAGATTTAATTTTAAAGAATACTTAAAGATTAAATAAGACTAATAGTCATAGGCAAATAACGGCGAAGTTTTACAAACTCGCTAACCTAACACTTTAGACATATAGCTGCATTCGGTACCATTGATTTTGATTAAAAATATACTATCTAATACACGTAACTTAGAAAGTGCCAGTTTAAAAGGATATACAAATTAAAATTAAAATTAAACCAAGCTTTTCTAATATATGTACCAGAACACATAGGATATTGAATCAGGCAGATAATGCCCTATAGTTGGTTAAATAAACATTTTGAATCAAACTTGGTTTTAGGACTATATTAACCAAATGTTAGTCAATGCACATAGATTTTATAGGTGGATTTTAAAAAGGGTAGCTTTTAGAACAATCATAAATAAACATCCAACTTAAAATTAAATCATTGAATCAGTTAGATAATGTTCTTAGTAACTTAGATCAAAATTTCGAATTAAACTTGGTTTGTAAATAGACTAAGCAAATGTTATTAGATACACATATATTTACTATGAGGAATTTTAAAATGTTAGCTTTCAGAACATTCACACATTTAACCCTGGAAAATACACATACAATTTAAAATTAAATCGATCTCTTTTTAAGCTATGTAACAGAACGGCTTAATACAAACAGAAGAGAAGTGAAATACCTGATGTCGATGTTTTTGAATGTTCCATCGTCTTGATTAGTCCGTCTATCCGTAGCTAATTTTCACGTGAAGAAGACAGGGATGCTCTACAATCACCCCCATATATATATATATATATAAATGAACCAAAATCTCTTTCACCAGAGAAACACCGATCCATCCTTTATAATTTAGATCGAAGTAGAATCGTACAAATACGAAAGGTCTCATCATCGTTGGTGTAATATTAATTTTCAGTCAAACTTATTGTTTTAAATTGGCTCGATACAATTGAAATTAAAAAAACTGTTAGTAACGATAAATATTATAGCGTATTGTCTTTCTTGATATTCAAAATTAAACTAATATATTAGTTGATCGTTAATGAACGCAGTCCAGAAAATAATTATTTAATATACAGCCAATCTAATTATGAGACATAAATTTATAAAGGAAGAAGAGCATCACAGGATACTATGTGTTAACTAAATAAATAAATGGTGACGGGAGAAGTCGGGGTTCAAGTCCCTGTCGTGCGTGTGTACTGAGGTCGGTTTTCTCCCTCTTCGTCCACGGTTTGTGCCCCGGATGGGTAGTAAGAATACACATTTTGTTTTATACCATCATACTGATGTGGGTACATTTCTCCCCCTTCTTATTCCACTCTACAAAATATTTTTCTATGGTTTTCCTGTTTCACTCCTGACCCCCCCTCAATCATCTAGTGTAAGTATATGAGTGTTTCAGACTTGTAAAAAAGATATAACCTTACATTTTGTGTTAAAAAATAATATTCTTCATTTTATTTTTTTAGCACCGCGTCTTACTAACCATTCAGGTTATAAGTATAAATGTGATAATTAGGCTACTTAAATGGATTAGGAATGAGAAAGGACGCATTTCAAAGGTAATTTACCAGAATTCGCTTAGAAGGAGAGTAGGAAACAATTCGGAAAAAACTTCAAAACCCAAGCGGGATTTGAACCTCGATCTCCCCCATCATGAGCATACCGGTCTAACTCGAGGGTGATACCTCATACTGTTCAACCTTTGAAGCGAGTTTTTTATGGTGTTAATTTAATATTTATTAAGCTACTGAAATGGAGTAGGAATGAGAAAGGGCGCATTTTAGAGTTAATTTACCAGCATTTGCTTGGAAGGAGAGTAGGAAACAATTCTAATTTCATGTTGAAATAGACTGCTGAGGACTGAGGGAGATCAAGGTTCATATCCTGGTCGCGTTTACTGGGGGTATTTTTCCGCTAATTCTCCAGGTAATTTTTTTGGTACATTTCTTCTAGACGGAAGCTTGAGATTCGAATCTCTGTCGGATGAATTGGGGGATGGCATACCTTAAAGAGAGGGAGGAAATAAATTCGTAATGATAAAAAGCACTGAAGGTACACTTCCTCTAATTTTGGCTTGAGGTTTAAGTGACTAATTTATTTTGTGTGAATGTTATTTATTATGTCAAAAAAAATAGTTTCGAGCATTAAATAATATTTAATACTACTTATGAATTATTTTAAAAGTGTAGTTGGCTGTAGCTCTGGTTTTGTGTAGAGCCAGACTGTTGGGGAAGGGGGGGGGGCAAGGTTCAAATCTTGGTTGGGTAAACTAGAAGTGTTTTCCACTCTACCTCTACGCAAATGCGGGCTCAAACTTCCCAATTCCTAACCCATTAGCATAATTAGTACTTAAGCGTAAACCAACAAGGGTAGTAAGACGCTGTGATAAAATGTGTCGATTTCATGTGCGTGTGTCCTTTAAATTTTACAATACTTAATAACTGTCCACCCATATAGCAGGCTAATATAGTTTCCTGCCCCCCCTTAAGATCTAATCTCTACAATTTGTAGAGAGTAAAAATATTTCTCAACTACTTTAAGTTCACGGTCAAATGCCCTCGAACAGGGCGAACGTACTAAATGTTGTACTCTAAGGAATCTCGCAATTGCAGAAGATATTGTTTTACTTTCCCAATTTTCACTCCGGCTCACATGAGAATGCCGTATAAATGTTGGGCTCATCTGGACGATCCTATATACCATGAAGGACAGTCAGTCTTGTTCAGTTGTCAATGATGCGCAAATAAGGGTACACATCTCGCCCTGTGACATAGGGAGGTAGGGGTTCAAGTCTCTTAGAGGGCAGAAAACGCTAATAACTTGACATTTAAAAACCTGTCAAATGTTGTTACACATTTAGCTTAGTCAAAATCAGCTCCTATCTCACCCTTGATCGAAGAGCTTAGTTCGAATCCCTGTCGTGCGTTTGTACTGAGATCGATTTCCTCCCTCTTCGTCCACGGCGTGTGGCCCTGATAGGTAGTAAGAGGGCTATTAGCAGGGATATAGGGGGGAAGGTTCGATTCCCCCTCGTGTTCAGTTGTTAATGAAATGCAAATGTGGGTACACATCTCACCCTGTGACATAATGAGGTAGGGATTCTAGTCCCTAAGAGGGCAACAAACACTATTTACCTCACATTTCAAACACTGGTAAACGCTGTTACACATTTCGCTTGGTCAAAATCAACTCTTATCTTACGCTTAATTGAAGAGCTTACTTCGTAGCTGGTTTCCTCCCTCATCGTTCACGACTTGTGCCCCTGACGGGTAGTAAGACAAACTTCTAAATACCGATAAGCTTAACTTTGTAACTATTAACAGGGAGATAGGGGAGAGGATTCAATCCCCCCTCGTGTTCAGTTGTCAATGACGTGCAAATGTCGGTACACATCTCGCTCTGTGATATAAAGAGGTATAGGTTCAAGTCCCTTAGAGGGCAACAAACGCTAATTACTTCATATTTCAATCCCTGGCAAATGCTGTTACACATTTCACCTGGTCAAAATCAGCTCTTATCTCGCGCTTGCCTGAAGAGCTTAGTTCGAATCTGTCGTGCGTGTGTATTGAGGCCGATCCTTGGGTAGCAATCTACCATCACAATGCATTTTATGATAATTTTTGTATACTTGCATCAATGGTCTCATGGTCTAAGGTATCACTAAACGGCAAGTGACAAAGTGATCGACGTTTGAAGCAAATGCGGGTGCACATCCTACCTGGTCGATCAGAAAAAAGGTGGGAGGTTGCAGGAAGTATGGTCGTTCTAAAATACATTATCTGTGCTAAAGATATCGAGGTTCGAATCCCGGTGTGCACGCCATATAAATATCAGGCTCCTGTCGGGGGAAATTGAATACTTGGTCCAAGAGTGGGCATTTAGAAAGCACATCTTAACCTGCCGCCTTCAGAAGGCCACGACC
>CABFOV010011156.1:0-14300 GCA_902141375.1 Timema poppense
GTAGTAGTGGCTACTACTTTGATGCTATTATAACTCCTCAGGAAGTAGTAGTAGCTACTACTTTGATGCTATTATAACTCCTTAGGAAGTAGTAGTAGCTACTACTTTGATGCTCTTATAGCATCGAAATATCTAAGTGTGTGTAAATATATGTTAGTGTTTTTACCTTTATTTGTGCTCTACCATTTTCCTAATATTCTATTAATTTATTTATTACATCTAATTAAGTAGATATACCAACGTAGTCAACCTATCATAAAAGGTAATTCAATTATTGTATTAACTTGACCAAGTGACCTCCTTTTAATAACACTTGTTTTGACAAAGAGTAACGTTTTTACACAGAGGCTCCAATCAAGATGGCAAATAAATCTAATGTCCTTCCTGGCATCTCCTTCCTACTCAATAAGGCTGATGTGTTTGAAAAGGATCTTCTTTACCAATATCCTTTGAACACTGGTCTGAAACAAGAACAACCAGATCCTTCAGACGCAACATCGGAGACAGCGGAATCTCCGGATAAAGAGGTGAGCTACGTTAGTACAAGCCTTGATCTGTGGTGAATACAATTAAACATTATTGGATTCTGTTTTAAAAGAAGTGAATAAAATGTTTGTGAAATATGAAAGACGTGGACTGAGGAGAAAACTAGGCACGTCCGGGATCCCGAACTCTGAGGAAAGAAATAATCAGAAAATTGGGTGTTTCCGGAACTCAGGCAGTAAAAGTTAACAACCTTATACATACTTGATGTTTGTATTTAATGCACAATAACATTATTATCGATTTATTAAAGTTAAATTAACCTTATTTTACATCGACCTTACCCAGTAAAAACATACTTGACGGTAATATTTATCCCTGAATAGATTTAAGGAAGGAAAACATTTTTGGTAACAAAAAACAATAGTAATATTAGCTTTTAAATATTAATTATGCTAGAAATACCCTGCCAGCACAATTATTTTTCATCAAGACACATCTTTTAAGTTAATGTTAATATTTGGAATTGCATACAATTGCTTTTGTATCTTAGATAATAATAGTTTGATAAACTAGGTATTATTATTGAAGTCCAACCGCACTTTTTGTGAGAGGTTTAGTGAGTAAAACGTAAGAGGTAACCAGACACGCTAGCTCAGTTGAGAAATGTTTTTGTCTTCTTATGCACAATACTGTGGCTCATTTTTGGGGTTTTAATTTTACCTCGCATCAAAACCATACCAAATACTTGATAGGGATTATTTGGAAAATTCACAATTTTATAATTAATTACCACCCAAATTTTGGGTATGAATTTTTTTTTTTTAGAAATCTAAAAGATTACAGAATTTAATATATTGTTCAAACCTCGAAATTGCAACCTAATCAAAGTTTTCTTTTTCTTTTACCTATCCTCTATGGGATCAAATTGCTCTAAGCTTCTAATTTTATCATACTTTTTTTTTTTAATTCAAGCCTTAAGCGGAAGGTTATTTTTTAAAACAAAAAATTTGACTTGTTACTGCGGAAAATTGATATTTCCCTTCCGGAAATTTCCTGAAGTCAAAATTTCATTCCTGCACAGGCCTAAGGAAAACTCATCATCAACTGTTTCCAGCCTGTGGCCAGGTCAGTTTATTAAAATGCTTCCATTTTCCTCCCACTTGAACACTTTCTGGTATCAGCTCCCCCCATCTCATAACTCGAGGTTCCCTTCTTAAGGGGATGCATCATCGTGGTCGGTGATCATGGTAGTTTCCAAGGTGATTTCTTTCTAATCAATTAAACATAAAACTATTAGACCTGTTTGATTGAGATTCTCACTTCTGTAAAGATCTAGCCATTTACTTTGCTTATGGTTTCATCATAGTTACGTGATGATATAGATTTAAAAAATAATTACATAGAACAAACTAGCCCTGTCATTCATATTTTGTCAGACTTTCCCTAAAACGATATTCATTACATTACAACCCATCTATTTCACTATCAAACTTGATATTTTAATGTTAATTATAAGTTAATCATTTGTAAATACCGTTAGTTAAAGTTTTTTTTCATAGGTCATTTTATTTCATGGTATTCATCTAAAAAATAATAATGGTTTAATTAGCGAAGCTATTTTGATTGTTAATTATGGCTATAATTACATCTTAACATCAAATTCTCTAAATTTAAATTGAATTTATTGGTGGTTAAATTATTGGCATAGTAAACCAAAGGTCCTGGGTTTGATTCTCATGTACAAGAGTCGTTTATCAATTTAAAGAATACCAAGAAAAAGTGACGGTTACTTTGATTGCGAAATAGTCAACATTTGTTGTGGAATGTGTGTCTTTCAGGTGCAAGATGTGTTGGACCTAGAGCTCCAGACAGAGGGCTGCAAGCTTGAGGGGCCCCGTAGACTGCCTCGCAGTCGCAAGGGCGCCTTCGATATTATAATAATGCAACAGGCCAACTTTATGGAAAAGCTAGAAGGCTTGCATACCTCCAACTTCCTGCTGGCTACCACCCAGCTCTGCCATATGGACACGGCTCTCGCTGAGTCCGTGTGGCTCGACCTCTTCCCGAAGATGTGGGCCATACTGTCCGAGAAGCAACAGAGTGTGAGTGAATTTTCTATCTTCACCAACCGGTCCATCATTTCCTGCAACTCTCAAAGCAAGTTGAACAGAGTGTATAAAAAAAACAGCATCCCAGCTTCACTCCTTTTCCTATCTCTACGCTGCTGGTCTCGCCATCATACAGCCTCACCTTCACTCGCTGTCCCAGGTACAGGTTTGCAATCAACCTTCTCTCCCTCCAATTGTTATCCATCAGTTTCTTCCATTTCACTCTATCGAATGCCTTTTGCCAGTCAAATTAAACCATTGTAGACAACTTCCTTGACTTTCAGCACTCTTTATATAATTATTCTCAGCATCCCGATTACATCTATAGCTCTTTTTCTGAATACAAATTGGTATTTTTCCACCACACTTTCTATTTTATGTTCGAGTCACCTGTTGAGTCTTCTCTCCACAATCTTTCCCATATGTAAGATGAGGTTGATGGTCCTGTGGTCGGGTCACTGCACTTCTTGGCTTTGTTTCTTCTTCTTTAGAGTTACCATGGTTACGTCTAGAAAGTCCTCGGGGCATTCTCTTGTTTCGTAGATCCTCTCTATAAGTTTCATCAGCACCATTAATCCGTTGTTTGCCAGTTCCTTCAGAAGGTCAGCTTTCCTTCTTCGCATGTCCTTTATGGCTCTCTCCACTTCACTCTTTAAAATGGCGGGTCCTTTTTTGTCTTCCTCTACTTCATCTTTTGCTTCAATCTCCCAAGTCAAGTTTCATTGTCATACTGTTTTTCTATACATCTTTCCCGAATCATAAGAACCTCTTTATGGTTTGTTGCCATCAGATCTTTGGATAAAGATAAAGAAGATAAAGTGATAAAAAGTAAATTGATAAAGAATTATAGAACACTTAGATTGCAACATGAAAAAGGAACAAACAACATAAAGAAATAAAGAAGGAAATGAACATTGGATGTGAATATATTTTATGTCTATTTAAGAAAATAAATATATTAACTTTTTGAGGTACGTTTTGTTATGTAAGGAAGAAGGTGTTGGAAATGGATATAAATACTTAGGAAAATTAACACAATATGACTTTTGAAATGGAAAGAAGTGAAAATATGTTTTCATGAAAGACATATAACATATTCACAACCATTGTCAATTTCCTGTGTTCGTCCTTTATATTATTCATTCCTTAAATAACGCATGTATTTCACATGTTTCAACCTTCGTTAATCTATTTCACATGTTTCAACCTTCGTTAATCTATTTCACATGTTTCAACCTTCGTTAATCTATTTCACATGTTTCAACCTTCGTTAATCTATTTCACATGTTTCAACCTTCGTTAATCTAAGTTAACTTTACTGATTCCCTTTTTCTCCCTTTGAATTCTCTTGGTTCAATCTTTTCGGAAGTTGCATTGCACATTTCACTATCTCTCCCAATAAGTTCTGATTGAACGAAACCTTGGTTACACTAACATGTTGGGTATTAGGAAGGTTGAACTTAAAGGAAGTGCACCCACATTTATGTGGAGGAAGAGAGGAAAACCACCCTCAGTACACTCAACCAGGATCCAACCCCAATCTCTCGGTCTTGGGCAGCCTAGTCTATTGCAAGATTTGTGCCCTAGACCATGCGGCCACCGAAGCGAACTGAACTGTTACTTTAATTTTAAAAACCAAATTATATTTGATCCATTTTAATTTATCATATCCCTTTTCTGTACCTTCTTCCATATATAACAAAAAATATCTCAAAATGTGAAAAGTAATTTTCTTTAAAGAAATAAATACCATGACCTTGGTTATAATTCTTGAGAGTTGAGAAACTATTAATTTGTTTTTTTATTTGCCAGTTTCTTCTGTCGGAAATTGTTCCGTTTGTGTGTAGCGGCAGCCATGTTGTACAAAAAGATTGTCATCCAAGTGCATTGAGCACTTTCGTCGATGCTCTGTCCCAGTGCCAGCCACCCATCGCCATTAAGCCGTAAGTACCATATTTATATGACACCGACACCTTTCCTAGCATGTGCCACACAAGGATCGGGAAGACTAATGTATGTAGTGATCCGGTAAACTTTTCGGTTTTGTCTGAATCTGTATGGCCCGTTTAAAGGGTCTCTTTTGTTTTGAACTGTCTGTATTTCTATTGATATTTACAAAAATAATGTTGTGAGAGGGTTCTTGGTGACAGGACAAGTAAACAAGTAATGTTAACAGAAGGGTTTGGATGTCATTGTCTTTCGAATAATTCCTAGGGTTAGTTTTGTCCATACATTGTGATTGTGATTGTGATTAAAAGAAGTAAATGGAGCTTAGTGTCAACACAGGATAAACTTATTCTCATTTATAAACATAACTTTGTGTGAATTTATTTATGTAGTTCACCTATTAAATGTGTCAACTTAATGAGCTCTAAACAAAATGCTATTAAATGTAAACAATATTTTTCATTTCAAAGAAAATACAACGAATCGGGTTTTCTAACGAAATATAGGGTCTCATTGTGGTCTTATTATTTTAAAATGGACAAAGAGGTAATGGATGTCTCTTTGTCCATTGGCAGCAGTGTAAAGTGTGAACTGTGTTCTTCTTTTCATTGTAAAGGCCATAGTGTGTTTGTCCCCCTTTTATATGTTTCTATCCACCTGTCCCGTACCTTCTTCCAAATATAATATAATTACCTCGTAAAGCGAAAAGAGGTTTTCCTTATAGAATAATACCTAGAGTTAGTTTTGTCCATACATTATGATTGTGATTGTGATTGTGATTAAAAGAAGTAAATATATCTTAGTGTCAACACAGGATAAACTTATTCTCATTTATAAACATAACTTTGTGTGAATTTATTTATGTAGTTCAGCTATTAAATGCGTCAACTTAATGAGCTCTAAATAAAATGCTATTAAATGTAAACAATATTTTTCATTTCAAAGAAAATACAAATAATCGGGTTTTCTAACGAAATATAGGGTCTCATTGTGGTCTTATTATTTTAATAATATAGATGATATATTTAAACAGCATATTATAAACAGTTTGATTCTTGGTTAGTGTGAATTGTCAATTTTCTAAATCTGTTTCATTAAATTTTAATCAAACAAAATTTGGAAATGAAACTTGTCTGCCAAATTGCACACTTAAGATGTAGGTTTTACTTAAACTAACATGTCTTTTAATTAATTATACAAGATGTTGATGTTGATGTCGATGTTGATGTTGATCTTATACCGATATACCATAGTGGAATAATGCTTGGTAAGCTTGCTACCTTACAGTGTAGCCGAAGGGTATTTTCTGCTAATCAAAATTTATTTACATCCATGGGTGGACGGGATCTCGAACCCTCAGGAAAAGGTTGGGAATTTATCTATTCCCATATATTGGGTGGGATTGATTGATCCTTTCTTGAAAAGTTTCTTTTGGGCAGGAAACAAAATTCATCACTGATAATCTCTTTTGTAGACAGTCTTCTTTGTTACCAAGCAAACATGGTGGCCAGGATGGGGAGGGGGTTATTTTACCACTTGTAGATACAAATTAGTTGAGGTCAGCAAGGGAAAGAGCTTGAAAGATTTAGATAAGGACAGAGATATATTCTCCTATCTTTAGTGAGGGGAAATGGGAGGAAGGGGGAAGGAAGTAGCTTGCCAAGGTCAACCATTTATGAGGGTTCAGCTGTTTGTTGTTGGTGAGCCATTAAGGGAGTAGAGTACAAGGGGTCTCAAACCTAGAGAGAACATTTGAGAGGGATAAAACCTAGATAATATTTTGCAGTTTCACACTTTGAGCAAATTAAAGAGGTGCCAAACATTATGTTTTGTACTATTTTTAGCACTCTGCAAACAATTAAATATAAAACAACATTTTCAAAACAAATTAACTAATAAAAATAATTTCCATCAAAAATGTAATAAAACCAACTATTTTATTAATAGTATTCTTTGACATTAATTCAAAATTTTGTTTTTGATTTGATAAAAAATGCTATTCATGCACACTTCTATTTATTTTAATATTTATATTTTTAGCACCGCATCTTATTACTCGTTTTGTCTATACACCTATGTACTGATTACTCTAGTGTGTTAGGAATGAGAAAGATTGAATTTAGAAGTGTACCCGCATTTGCGTGGATAGAGTGGGAAACCATTCAGGACTGACCACCCTTAGTACACCCGGCCAAGATCAAACTAAACGTCCCCATCATCGGCCGTCTAGTCTATGCCTTAGACCACGCAGCCATCAACGTTGGTTTTAATTTTATAGCTTTAACAAGTCTTATCATATTATTTTAAATCTAAGATTATTCTAAAGAGTAGTTTTATAATTTCCTGTTCCTGTCCCGAAATAAAAAGTCATTTACATCCATTACTGTTTTCGGCCCATGGTTTGGGCCAGTTTTTCATTCAAACCGTATATTTTCCACTACTTGCTCGCTAGGCCTGTCGGCACTTCATATGCCTTATAGTCTCAGTTAAGAATAGGACAGACACAACATCCAGTCCCCGGCCGTTAATTTATCACTGTGAAAGGATAAACTTACATTTCACCAATGATAAATTTTTCGGCCATGCTGAGAATCGAACCCGGGTCCCTCAGCTCAGTCGATAGCGTCGCGTCGCTACCAACTGAGCTTAAGTGTCGGACTGTAATAATGCTTTCCAACATTCACACCTTCCACTCTTTTTTTACTGTGACTGTACACACAGAAGTTTGACAGTGTATGAAGTGTTTTCACTTTGTGTTTGCTTCTGTCAGCGTACTGATGAAATACCTCGGCAAGTCGCACAACCTGTGGCATCGTATAACGCTCAGCTTGGAGCACCTGGCGTTCGAGAACGGCAACAACGGACAACTCAAGACGAAACGAGATGTGTCCGACTGCTATGACTTCGAGCCCACCCTGTCACCACAGCAGGTTTTAACAAATATCTTAATTTAAAAATAATGGATCTCTACTTGAAATGAAATTATTTTAGAAACATTTCTTTGAGAACATTGGTTGAATATCTTGAGTGTGGAATTGTCCCAACTTACTTGAATCACAAAGACTGGAGGGGAAGGTCTGCATCATCAAAGACTGATGACTAGGGCTCGTATTTGTATTTAATTACATATCCTTAAAATGTTCATCAAAATTATGCTCATTAATATATCTTAACGAATAGTGTTATTTTCATTGCTTTTATCTAATTTTTTAAACAAATATTTTTGTACTTTTGGTTAGTAAATACATATTTGTTTGTTATGGCTTATAAACACACATTTTGTTAATTTTAGTACAAAATATATACACAATTTAACCTTTTGACAACAAATAACATGTATTCTAAGTAAAGATTGTGTCTACTTTCTCTGCTGTTCTTATTCTTAGAAGAAAGGTTTAGTTCTCTTAACTCGATGGAAACCATAATAATAAAGCTAAGCTGGTGGTTTGCTGCTTATTGGAGAAGGGGATGGAGCGGGTGGCTTCGGGTGGGGGGGCGCTTCCTCTCTTCTCAAATACACAGTAAGCTGTTTAGACTTTCTTTACACAAACATATTGTGAGGTGCTAATTGGACCGTTCATTAAAAATATAATTTATTCTCATCAATAATTCAGTAACAAGATAGCCGTTGCTAAGTTAGGACGCGTCGAAAAACTTCAAAGTGTGTTGCTTTAAATGGATATGTGCGAGAATATGGTGGTGCGTTTAGGACAGATGGTGTTGTTTTATTTTGTAATATTTGTCAAACGAAGTCACGAGATTTTAAGTCACTCAACATATAGCGTCAGCCAAGCATGTAAAGAATTATCCCAACAGCAACTTTTGAACTTTCGAGAGTCGGAACCTGTAGGATATGCCTTGCTCAATATTTTTCATAAACATTTGCCGCACTTTTGTAGCAGCTGATATTCCAATTAATAAATTGCAAAATACTGCATTTTGTACCTTTTGAAAAAATGAGTTTTTAAATAAAATTTATTAAAAAACGATGGAAAATATTATCAATTTTAGAGGAAAGCTTATCTTTAAATTAAATTTATAAAATACCTCCCAATATCTTGAGTTACAATTTTGATTTTTTTCATATTAGTTTTTTTTATAGTATTTTCTGCATTTCAGCAAAAAGGAAACTTAAATATTCTTTTAAAATTATTTTAGGAACCAATGAAAAAATAACCATTTTTGACTTGTATTGTTGTGTGATGACAGTTGTGTGAATGCCATATCGCAGGAGGTGCTCGACTCCTTGTCGGAGATGTACTCGCTGCTGCGGGAAGAAGACATGTGGGCCGGACTCTGGCAGAAACACTCGCGTTGTAGAGAGACCAACGTGGCCATTATGTACGAGCAACAAGGCTTCTTTGAGCAGGCCCAAGGAGCCTACGAGGTGGCGATGAACAAGTTCCGTTCCGACTACTCATCCACACCATCTCCACCCAGCATGCTTAGCGAGCTCAAACTCTGGGAGACTCACTGGGCCAGGTGAGTTTTTAATATTACCATTTATATGTAACCAATCAACCATTTTACTTTTTCTCCTCTTTTGTTTTTTTTTGTTTTCTCTTTTAGGAAGTTGCGTTGCGCATTTCACACTCCTCCCTGATGAGTTCCGATAGAATAAAACCTAGGTCGGGGGATTGGGCGGTGACGATCAATTTTCTTTAAGAGACATCCATTACCTCTTTGTCCATTGGCAGCAGTGTAAAGTATGAACTGTGTTCTTCTTTTCATTGTAAAGGCCATATTGTGTTTGTCCCTCTTTTATNCAGTAAGCTGTTTAGGCACTCTTTTCACAAACTTATTGTGAGGTGCTAATTGAACTGTTCATTAAAAATATAATTTATTCGCATCAATAATTCAGTAACAAGATAGCCGTTGCTAAGTTAGAATGCGTCGAAAAACTTCAAAGTGTGTTGCTTTAAATAGATACATGCGAGAATATGGTGATGTGTTTAGGACAGATGGTGTTGTTTTATTTTGTAATATTTGTCAAACGAAGTCACAAGATTTTAAGTCATTCAACATATAGCGTCAGCCAAGCATGTAAAGAATTATCCCAACAGCAACTTTTGAACTTTCGAGAGTCGGAACCTGTAGGATTGCCTTGCTCAATATTTTGCATAAACATTTGCCGCACTTTTGTAGCAGCTGATATTCCAATTAATAAATTGCAATATACTGCATTTTGTACCTTTTGAAAAAATGAGTTTTTAAATAAAAATTATTAAAAAAACAATGGAAAATATTATTAATTTTGGAGGAAAGCTTATCTTTAAATTAAATTTATAAAATACCTCCCAATATCTTGAGTTACAATTTTGATTTTTACATATTAGTTTGTTTTTTTATAGTATTTTCTGCATTTCAGCAAAAAGGAAACTTAAATATTCTTTTAAAATTATATTAGGGACCAATGAAAAATAACAATTTTTGACTTGTATTGTTGTGTGATGACAGTTGTGTGAATGCCATATCGCAGGAGGTGCTCGACTCCTTGTCGGCTCTCCCCACCTGACAGTTGTGTGAATGCCATGTCGCAGGAGGTGCTCGACTCCTTGTCGGAGATGTACTCGCTGCTGCGGGAAGAAGACATGTGGGCAGGACTCTGGCAGAAACACTCGCGTTGCAGAGAGACCAACGTGGCCATTATGTACGAGCAACAAGGCTTCTTCGAGCAGGCTCAAGGAGCCTACGAGGTGGCGATGAACAAGTTCCGTTCCGACTACTCGTCCACACCATCTCCGCCCAGCATGCTTAGCGAGCTCAAACTCTGGGAGACTCACTGGGCCAGGTGAGTTTTTAATATTACCATATATAGGTAATCAATCAAATAATTATATTGTATCTCTTTAAATACACACTTATGTTGACTAAATCTAATTAAGGTTGCAAAGTTGCAAAGGATTTTTTTTTTGTCCTAAATATTTGAAAAAGTTTCATAAAAAGTGCGAAGTTTATTTCTATTATGACAAATGATCATCTTTAGTTAAAATTCGAGTCTCATACATACCATTCTCCCCCTAAATACGAACATTGGACTCGACCATTAATACTACCTTCTAAAACGTGACACTTTCACTTTCACAATGATATACAGAACAGAAAATAATATGAAGTAGAGAGATATAGGAAGAAATCAAAGGATAAATATACAAGAAACTGTTACTGTTATACGGAAAATATAAAACATATTTACATGTTACAAAAGATCCAACCGATAAACACATCTACTGTGAACTACCATAAATGTCAGCCACCATGACAGTTAAGCGTAAAAAAATTAGTGATAATCAAACAAGCATCTTTATTCTTATTTCGAGATTGATGCTCTATGAACATATAATTAAAGATAATAATTTACTTAATACTATTCAATACTATTCAATTGTGTAGTTTCATGAATTAAAACTTAAGTTTGGCATCGCTAGTATTGTCTAGTAAACTCTATGTATGAGTGATTGTTTGTTTAAAATCAATTTGAGTTTTCTGTAAAATTTAATAATTCATTACTTATTTTTAAATTTATTTTGATTATTGTGAATGGCTAAATTTTTAATGGCGTAGGGAAGTAAATTTAAAAGTAATCAAAAACAGTACAACTAAATAAAATTCAATTTGACTATGCCCATCACAATCCCCAACCCATTTGAGGAGTTAACCATGTTGAATACCTAAGAATGGTATTGATATTTTTAGCATATAGTATTGATTATTGCGATACCAGTTGATACTATGGGAATCGAGGAATATAGTATCCTATTGGGCCACAACAAATAGCTTAAAAATCCGTGAAAATAACCAAATATCCTGTGATCTGTGTTATTCCTTTACAATCCACGAAAATAGATAAAATCTGTAAAAGAGCAGCCTTCTACTATTGTATTTATATTAAATAAAGATGTAAAATGTTACCTTTTGATGTAGGACAACTCAATCCTTAGTCTGCGATTTTAAGACAACCCTTAGATTTTGAATCTACTAATTTGGGGGAAAACCTCATCTTAGATTTATATAAATACGTTACCATATTCTCAATCAGAAGTTTTTCTGCACTCCTTGAGCCAGATTAAGTTCATCACCTCACCACTGGGGCCCGCTAGTGTCATTGCTCGAGTGATAAAATAACTTCAAAACGTACGGTGGTCAAACGATTCACTTTTAAAATGCCCATCAAAAAGGGATCATTGTAATCGTAATGTTCAGTCATTGTAACCTCATTTTGAGCTAGGATTTTGTGATTAGGGGGTTGAGTCGCCCACTTTGTGGAAGCTTGAAATGGATATTTGTGCCCCTTATCTAGTGAAAGCATGTTTAAAATGTGCGTTTTTTTTTAAAATGCCATTTGATGGCACCTATTCAGGGTGTTTACCATCCAGGCAAATCCGGGAAAACTGGAATCAACCCGGAATTTTAAGTAGTTGGGGAAAAAACAAGATTAAGTCTGGAATTTGGTAAATTACAAAAAAAAAATCTGGGAAAATGTTGTTTTACTCAAAATGTGAAATATACTTAATAATCATTAAATCAATAAATTAGAATGTGATTTAAGCCGTCTTTTTTTGTTTGTAGCTGTTTAATATATTTTATAATTCCTAGTAATCAATGTTAATACAAATAAAAAAGGGTTTATTTAAATGTTGGAACTTATTATTAGTATTCATAAAAAAGATTAATAAAAAACATGGGTGGAGGGCAAAGAAGGGTGTGAGTCGAGAATTTTAGAAAATAATCAAATTGATATCAGGGGAAAAGTCAGGAATTTCATTGATCAAGTTGAGTAGACACCGTAATATTGTAATTGTAACTGCGCAGATGCTGCAAAGAATTGAACCAATGGGACCTGCTACTGGAGTACAGCAGTGATAAGGCTACGGGGAACCCCTTCCTGGTCCTGGACTCGTCGTGGAGAGTCCCCAACTGGCCGCTGATGAAAGAGGCCATGGCGCAGGTGGAGAACAGTTGTCCCAAAGAGCTGCTGTGGAAGGTCAGTATCCCGGATACACAACAAATTAATATTATCCGCACATGTTTTCTAATTGATGAACGTATCTGTGGCAGTGAAAGTTTTAATTACTATCATGTGTGTGATTGTTTAAATATTGTGTGTCGTACTCTGTACTGTCGACTGTCTACCTTCACAAGTAAAGAATCATAAAGACAATGAAGACAAGAAGTGTGAATGATGTACGAAGAAAGAAGAGTTGAAGACAGGAAAGGATTAAAAGAAACTATGGATGAGATATTTTGAGAAGTTGAAAAGGATGAGAGTGAAACAGAGGAAGAGGAAAGAGGTCCAATGTGGAAAGAGGTGGAGAACCCACTAAAGAGGATGAAACAAGGAAAAGCATTGGGTGTGGACTAACTGACTGGGGAAATGATAAGATCAACAGATTCGCCCTCTTCCTCTCTCCTTCCACCATTGTTCCCCTTTTAATTGCTTCCATTCTTATCCTCTCACTTGCACACTTTCTGTTATCTGCTCATCCCATCTCTTTCTAGGCCTCTATTGCAGTATTTTTCCTACATACTTCATTGCTACACTTTCAAAGTGTTAAAATCCATCAACAGAACCCAATGCAATTTGTTCCAGCTAAGAAGATGGGAACTAGCACATCAATGGATCACAAAGTCTAGAAAACTGCCCGAATTATTAAATATTTGATTTAATCCATATTTTCAACACTAGTGCCTAATGGTATTGCAATTTAACACTTATTTATTTATAAATAGGTACACTTTCTGTGCAAATGATGGTAGTCATTTTTGTCGTCATGAAGTATTTGTTCTTTTCCCCCCATGCTTTTTTTTTTAAAAGGGTTTCAATCAGGTTAAGTTGTAATGTTTGTTAAGAACAGGGACTATGTTAAACATTCCATCAACCTGCGGTCCACATAACCTATAGATAGATAAACCACCCAAGAATTTGAAATCCACCGGTAAAGTTTTCATTCTCTCACAAACAATTTGGTATCAATAAAGCTAACGTTCCTTTCAGTCTTACTACTATTACTTCCTTATGAATATTCATTGAAAGTATCAAAATATTGAACTATGTGTAAATATGTATGTGTTTTTACTTTTAATTTTGTTATATTTTTCTACAATTCTAGCTTATTTATTTATTACATATTATATTCTACCTAGTGCTTCTTATTTCATAATATTGTTCTTAAATTTAAAATATTTGCATTTGTTCACAATATGTCTGTTAAACAATAGCCACTTTAAAGTTTAAACACATTTTATACTTTGTTACCAAGTTACTTTGGTTGAAGGAATAGTTTTTTTTACAATGGAAACTTTAATAGTATCTAGGAAGATTTTGAAAATATCGCAAAAGTTCAGTGTGTACTCTTTTTTTTCTGACACTTTCAAGCAAAAAAAAAAGGCAAAGATTGATGATGTTTTGTGTTTACTAAACAATTTGTGTAGTTTTTAATTTTCATCAAAATTGTTCTAATTGAGCATTATTCACAAATAAAGTGCCAATTATTCAATGTCATGAAAATACCAAATCTAGTTTTACTGTGTGTGTGCAAAATGCATTTAAAGATGCTACAATGAACTTTAAAAAATATCTAGTTGTTTTGATTTTCTGAGTAAAAAGACATCGCGCAATAGTTTGGTTTATCTATTAAAGAGTACTTTCTTTAAATTGGTCAATTTTATGTAATAAACTTACCAACATTTTCCTATTTTGTGTGTATCAAATGTTTGATCCTTGTTTTCTCAGGTGAACTTATATAAAGGCTACTTGGC
>CABFOV010011158.1:0-14287 GCA_902141375.1 Timema poppense
TAACGTGGGATCCGAACCACGGTGGAGGCCTGGCATTCCCCCACATTTACAAGATGTCTTGTCAGAGGTGAAGGAAGGGTTTTGTAATCAGATAAATCTGTGCCGGGACCGAGGATTGAACCGCGGACCCCAGAACAGAAGTACGACACCTTACCCCTAGACCACCAGGTCACCCAACTATAAAATAACTTTAATAATTTGAATTTCCCATTCTTTTTTTCAAAGATAAATAAATAACGCTTTCCAAAGGTGCAACGAGAACATTAAATGTGTTCCACTTCATTTATACTTGTGTACATATATAATATTTAACAGGAAAGAAGATAAACCCTTATTAGGCTATACAGTTGGTTGGAGTAGACCTTAGAAAAGAACAAAGCGTAAAATAACTTGCAAGCGTAATTGAGGTGAAAGTAGAGAGGATATAATGATATAAAGACAGGAGGGAGAGTAATTGTTCTATAGGTGTGTAAGAGACCCGCTATGTAAAAGGGAAGTCCCTTTGAAGTGTAAGGAAGTGTTGTACTTTGTACCCATTGTCACATACGCAACAGAAACATGGACAAATAATCTAAAAGGCTAGGAAAGTATACGTTAAAATAAAGTTTGTGAGGAGTATGCTAGTGGTCATGAGGATAAATCAAATAGGAATGAAGTATCCAGGAATAAATGTGGTTAAAAAGAGTAAATGAGACAGTAGAGGAAGTAATACTCTGATGGTATTGACAGGTAGTGAGAAAGTTGGCGTTCGTGAGACAGTAGAGGAAGTAAAACTGATGGTATGGGCACGTAATGAGGATGTTGGTGTACACGAAATAGTAGAGGAAGAAAAACTGAGATAGTATGGATATGTAGTGAGGTTGTTTGTCTACATGAGATTGTAGAGGAAGCAATACTGAGATAATATGGAGATGTAGTGAGGTTGTTTGTGTACATGAGATAGTAGAGGAAGCAATACTGAGATAATATAGAGATGTAGTGAGGTTGTTTGTGTACATGATATAGTAGAGGAAGCAATACTGAGATAATATAGAGATGTAGTGAGGTTGTTTGTGTACATGAGATAGTAGAGGAAGCAAGACTGAAATGGTATGGGAATGTAATTAGTATGGAGAAAGAGATTAAGCCAAAGATAATGTAGGAAATGAAGTATGTAGAAAAAATATTGCAAGGGAGTACAAGAAAGAGATGGGAAGAAAAGATAGCAAAAAGCGTTAGAGTGCAAGGAGAAGAAGGGAATAAACTAAAGGAAGAAGAATATGGATGCACTCTACTAAATTTTCACGGCCACACGGTGGAAAAACTTAATATTGATGATTATGATGACTTGTGAAATTTAGTCGTCACAATAGAATGTTCATAATATTAAGATATACATTTTTTTTTAGTTTTCCGGTATTTAATTTGTTATGCAAAGAGCGTATAACCCGAACGGTTAGTAAGACGCGGTGCTAAATATTATTATTATTATGCAAAGGATTATTTGTTTTAAATTGTTTGGGGACTTTTGATCTAAGCCTAAGGCATAACTCTCCTACCAAACGGCCCTGCTGATGAAAAGATCAGGGTAAACTTTTTTAAACAAGGTGAATTTTTTCCAAAACTCTTTCTCACTCTCCGGGTAGATTACCTCTAAAATATTTCATACTTATCCATACCTCACATTCATATGAGTATACCCTGAAGAGGTAGTAAGACGCAGTTAAAATAAAAGTTTTTTTCTCTAAACAATTGTTGATTTCTTCAAAAAACACATACATTTTATTTCCTCAGCACCGCATCTTACTATCTGTTCACGTTATATGAATATGTAATAGTTATTATTATTATTATTATTATTATTATTATTATTATTAGCACCGCGTCTTACTACCCGTTCGGGTTATACGCACTTACGCTAACGTGTAATGGTAGGGTGATTGTGAGATGATATGAAGGACCTACAGTTTAACGTGGAATCCAAACCACGGTGGAGGCCTGGCATTCCTCACATTCACTAGCTGTCTTGTCAGAGGTGAAGGAAGGGTTTGGCAATAAGATAAATCTTTGCCGGGACCGAGGATTGAACCCCGGCCGTCAGCACAGAGGTCTGACAACTTACCCCTAGACCAATATGTACTGGTTAAGTTAGTTAGTTAGAGATGAGGATACTGGAATTCAAACAGAAGTGTACCTGCGTTTTAGGGGAGAAGAGTGTGTAAAACCTCTTAAAATATCCTATATTTAATTTATCTGATTGGAATTCGAGCCTTGACCTCTTCATTATGGGCAGTTAAGTCTCTTTTGGGAGAATGATTCCTTAGACCAGGGGCCAGCTAAATGTTGATCACGGTTGATCAGTCGATCCCACAACAATTTTCGGTCGATAGTGGAAGAAAAATACATCGTCACGACTAGGCACATTCATTCACCTTACATTATTCAACTATGGTACAGCCTATACAGTAGTCCCACGACTTCTTTGGTGCTGACTGACAGCTCAAAGCTGAGAGTTGAAGGCTTTGAAAAGTTAACAGACCAAATTATGTAACCCTACGCCGAACCATATGAGCTTCAAAAACATGTGTTTATCAGCTGTCACTTCTGAAAGTCAAAATTTAGGTGTATACCTAAATGTTGACTGTCAGAATTCAGCTGTGAGCTGTCAGTCAGCACCAAAGAAGCCATGGAGCTACTGTAAGTTAGGGTCATAGTGTAATCCATCGAAGTAAGGTCGATGACTTTCATGGTAAACAGAGTGTAGATTAATTTTATTATGTGTGTTTCTATAAAGGCGGGTACATAATAAAAGGAGTAAATTTTTAATTTAAGGAATAAATACAAAATGCATAGAGAATATAATTAAAAGTAGAGAAACTAAGGTTGATCGTGTGACCTTTAATAATTGTAAAAGACAATTAGGACCCCAAAAAGGCTGCCAACTCCGTCTTAGACGCAGGTCACCTTAAAATAAATTAAAATGTCTACTAGTATGATGAAACTCTTTTGATATATCGAATGCAAGGGATTTTAAAATTAATTTTATATACATATACATTAAGTAATATGGTCTACAGTGATCACATTAAAAGCCAATATCAATAAATATAAACTAATATTAATAGCAGGATAAAATCTTTTCAATATTGACAGAAATAAATTTGTTTTTCTTTGTTACAATAAAAGATTCTTAGCAGAATCCTACTCATCATCTTGATCAACTGTTTCCAGCTTGGGGCTGGGCCAGCATAATAATATTCCTCCATCATCCACCATTATTCCTCCATTAATTGCTTCCATTCTCCTCCTCTCTATTGCACACTTTATGTTATCTGCTTCTCCCATCTCTTTCTTGGTCTCCCATGCTGTCTTTTACCAACAATCTTTATCTCCATCATTATCATTGGTTTTCTTTTGTTCCTCATCTTAGTAACATGCCAATACCATCTCAGTCTTCCTTTCGCTACTATCTCATGAACTCCTTGTACCCCCACTCTCTCCAAGATATCTTCAATCCTAATATAGATATATATTATTAAAGGATAACTTGAAATGACTATTATAAGTAGGCACGTGACTTGAATATTTAGCTCATTTGTTCTTATTTGATGGTTCAGGGAGAGTCAGAGTTCAAACATTTTCGACAACTACCAAAGGTGTTTCCCCCCCCCCCTCACTTATTGTTTTTACAGTACCCCTCCACGCAGATCAGTTAAATTTGTTCTAAGCTCTAACTCCCTAATTCATACTCATTTATGAGGTTTAATATTTGTGAATACAACCATAGTGGACATTAAGACGAGTTTAATCCGTTTCGGTGGCCCCTTGGTCTATCGTACCACTCTTGCAGAAGGCTAGAATACCAATTATGGGTTTCCATTTTCCCTCCCCAAAAATGCGGGTACAATTCTTATTAATACAACCATCAAATTCCCTAAAACTAGGAGCGTAATAATTAGTACACAAGAGTATAACCTGAGCGGTTAGTTAGACGTGGTGATAAGAAAAAATTATAATGTACGAATGAAAAAATATATATACACATTATATATATATATATATACACAATTATATATACATATATATGTATATACGTATATATATACGTATATGTATATATGAAACAATAAAACCCACGCACAACTATTAAGTCATGAGTAATCATGTGTGAGAAGTGATCTTATTGGTATTTTCACATGAACCCAGGGTCAAAATAATGTTTTAATATTTAACACGTATTTATTTTTCATTATTTCTATCTACTCAATCTATCCACATTTTATTAGGAATTTAGCATGCTACTAGGGAAGGTAAAATACAATATTAAAAAAGAGCTATAATCATTTTCATGGGAAGAGATAAGAAAATATCTGACGAAAAACAAACTTCAGTACATTCAGAAAAAATTCTAACCTTGTTAAATTCAAGTTATACCATAAAAGATTAGTATTTATTCGGATGACCCACTAATCCCTGCTTGATATATAAATGGTATTAACAAATTTTACTAAATAGTTTTTATATTAATATAAGTTCTAAAACTTTCTTAAAATGAGCGAACCAATTAAAAAAATTGATGTTTTATAACATTTCGGTTTTCAATGCAACCATATTTTGACTGTAAATTAATGAGTACGCTGGTTCTTACAATATTATGAATTTATTTAAAATTTCCTTTTTTGTCAAAAATTTAATTCGTTTAATAAGTTGTCACTTTATGTGATGTAAAAATATTATTATTATTTTAAGAACAAATTTGAATTTTTTAGGACCAGTTGAATAATACCACAGATTTATTTAAAATTTGAAATACAAGTTTGTACATACAAAGTTAAAAAAACTTTATTCCATGGAATACTCACAATTTTTTTACATGCTTTTTTGTTATATTTACGTTTTTATGAATAATGTTACGAAGAGCACGAACCAATTTCCTTTCATGGTATTCATGGATAGGGAACGAAATGCATCCATGTGTGAGATATTAACATAAATTGTTGGCTGGTGTACCCTTTGTGGAATGTCCTGTATTGAATAATGTATATCTGGACATATATTTTAATCAAGAAAACTCTTATGTAGCTTTTCATTTTCAAAGGGATGAATTTTTGGCTTTGGAAATGTGTTTGGTGTATATTATAGTATTGAGGTAGTTTGAAAAATGTATGATTCTATAATCATTTTGAGTTAAAAGTTTATTTGAAATTCCTCTATTCATGAATCAGTGGACAAAAAGAGTATATGTCAGTCTTGTATAATTTGTCAAGCCGGTTATGGGGAGTTGGAAGTTTGAATTTCTGCAAGGAGTAGAGTGGCAGCTTTTTACTAAATATTTTCCAAATAAAAGTGACAACACTTCCTCTAAAATTTAGTCTTACATATTCTTAACACAATTGAGAAATTTTTATTGTCTATTTATTGTATTTAAGGCAGTGTCCAGATTAGAAAATAAAAACGAACAGAACATGTAAATTTCCAAATAACGTGTTCGTTATGTTCGCCTTGGCCGGAGTTTCCAAAATTAGACAAAAACAATTTCGTAGCTTGTTATAGAAGTCGGTGACTTGGTGGTCTAGGGGTAAGGTGTCAGACATTTATGCTGGCGGCCGTGGTTCAATCCTCGGTCCCGGCAAAGATTTATCTGAATACCAAACCCTTCTTTCAGCTCTGACAAGACATCTTGTGAATGTGGGGAACGCCAGGCCTCCACCGTGGTTTGGATCCCACCTTAAACTGTAGGTCCTCCATTTAATCTCACAATCACCCTACCATTACACATTAGCGTAAGTGCGTATAACCCAGAACGGGTAGTAAGACGTGGTGCTAATAATAATAATAATAATAATAATATCAATATCAATATCCTCAAGCGTGTGATATGTTTAAAACGGAATTATTTAACACTGGTTTTAATCCTGCACTGAGGTAAGAGTAGAGAAGGTTTGTACAACATTTTTATAGGTATATTTAAATTATAATATCAGCCTTTAAATAAAACCTTGAAATGCAACATTTGTTTGTATATATTCTGGCCTCTTCATTTCTAAGGAAACGCTGAAAATTATTTTGTACTTCTTTTATTTTAATATCTGTGGAATGACGCACGATATATAATGTTATTAATAGCTGGCCGTGGCTGAATACTGGAATGGAGAGGTAGACACCATATTGGTCAAGGGTATGGGGGATTTTTTTATATCACCTGCTATCAGGGAATGTAAAACTCACAATATTAAAGACCATAATTCTATCAGTTTGTCTCCATGGGAAACTTGGTATCTTACTGGGAAGTGGATGATGTTACATATTGAAAAGGTACATACAATTTAATAATCAAAATACATTGTTAGGTTAAAATATTTCATAGATTACGGTGGGCAGTACATGCATCATAAATAGGAGAATCCAAAAATCATGTTCAGAGTATTGACTGGAAAACCAAACGGGAAGATAAAATTTGGAAAACCTAAACGCAGAAGGGAGGATACAATTTTCTTCAACTGAAAGATATAGGGTGTAATAAGTTGGGATTTAATGGACTATCTTAAAATTTGAATAGGTGGCGTAATATTTTAAGTGCGTCAGTGACCTTTCGGGTTCCTAATGGCATAAATTATATATTACTGCCTGTTCAGGTTACACACTTATACGATATTTTCTCTAATTGGGTAGGGATGAAGAAGGAATTTTATATAAATATAAACTAACCATATTTGATTAGAATAAGAGTGGGAAATAATATGGTAAAATCACTATCAGTAGAATCTTTTAGATTCAAAACCCAATCTTCCAGTCATCACAGGCCAGTCAAAGTCTACTGTGATGACTTTAGCCACTTGTCACCAAAGTGGGTCTGGGATTTATTAAATTTAATGTAACTGAAACAAAATTAAGCAGACTGGGAACTATCGTCAGCAAATTACAAAAGGCATATCTTTATAAGAAGGTGGGAAATATATCCAAGGTATAAGGGCTGGTGGGTGATATGGTGGTCTGGGGGTAAGGTGTCGGACTTCTGTGCTGAAAGTCCCGGGTTCAATCCTAGGTCCTGGCACAGATGTATCTGATTACCAAACCCTTCCTTCACCTCTGAAAAGACGTGTATTAATCACGACTTGTGAATTTGTGGAACGACAGGCCCCCACCGTGGTTCGGATTCCACGTTAAACAGTAGGTCCTCCATTACATCTCACAATCACCCTACCATTACACATTAGTGTAAGTGCATACAACCCGAACGGGTAGTAAGACGTAATAATTAAAATAATTATAATAATAAGATACGGGGTGGATTACCATGGGAGAAATATATGAGGATCTTATCAATTTAAAATTGAGTTACATTATATAACCGTCTTTTATTAATATTATTTTGTTAAAAAATTAATATTGTATCACCCGCTTCAGTGATCACGTGATCTAACGAGCCACTTTCATAGAAATTAGACTTCCGATGATAGGGAGATCAATGCTCTAATCTCAGTCAGGTATACTGAGGGTAGTTTTTACAGATTATTTTCCCCTCTCCCTCCAGGAAAATGTAGGTACATTTCCTATGGATATAATCTTAGTAATCCTTAAAACCATTATAATTAGTACATAAGAGTATAAAACTAATGGGTAGAAAAACGCTGTGATAAAAATAATATATCTTTTAGATGATAAAATATATTGCACGTATTAAAATAATTTTAGTAATTTTTTCTTTGAAAATTAAATATTAAATACAACTAAACTATGTTCAATGAGAATATGGCCACAGTTCGGTTAGTAATATAAACGTATTGTAGACAACCCGGGCAGTCAGACATGTCTCGCGGGCTGCATGCCGCCACGCGGGCCATGAGTTTTTCAAAACTGTTCGCGACAAACTACACTACCAAAACACTCTGTAATAAGGAGAAGGAATATTTCGGAGGGGAAATATAGCGAAAAAGTATCCATGCAAATCCGGTCAAGAAGGAATATAACGTCACGACTGGAATAAGTCAGAAAAAAAGATCAAGGTGACTGTAAAATTCAGCTTTTCTCGTCGAACAAAGGGACAGAACAAAGATGTAGAGAGAACTGTAAGACATATATTTGAACGACAGATCTTTGTAAGGGAAATAAAATAAGAGAATGTTATATTTTCAGAACTATCGGTTGACTGAACAGCAACTTTGATCTCTTGAGTGTATCATCCCATATACAGATCCTATTGTAATCTTGAGTGACTGAGGGTACTTTCTGTTTTATGTGTACTCCGAACTAAAAAAAAAAAGTGTGTCCTAAATCTACATATTTACTTCTTTCTCTATATGTTGGTAGCTATGGCTACACACGAAAAGGTTTTTATGTATTTCTTTCAATCCTAATATTTTAAAAATAAACTACCCGCCTCGGTGACGTAGTTGGCTAACGCGCTTGTCGTTTTGAACTCGACTGCCGAAAACGGGGAGATCGAGGTTCGAATCTCAGTCGGGTGAACTAGGGGTGGTTTTCCCCTAAATAGTACCCAACTCTTACTTTACGCAAATGCGGGTTCACTTCCTCTAAATTCAACCTTCCCAATTCCTAACCCATTAGCGTAATTAGTAATTAAGCGTATAGTCTGAACGGGTAGTAAGACGTGCTAAATAATAATAATAATTAATTATTATAACGCATGGCATTTGTTTTTAAAAATCGTCTAGCTTTCGAATAAAAAAAAACCTCCTCGGTAAACAGATTGTAGGCCATATTGGTGGACACATGGCGCAATCTAGTCATATATATTCTACTTTAAAGTGATTGTATTAGATGTGGTTTAATCACTGCCGGGTGTATGTAGGTAGTTATTTAAAAATATTTATGGTCGATGGTGGTACACATCTAGCTAATTTATCTTTTTTCCATTGTCTTAAGATCAATTTATATATAAACAAATGTTACTTATTTTTATATACGTTACAAATAGCTTGTAGTGAACAAATATAATAAATTGTAAAATATTAAAAAAAAATAATATAACACTAAATATTATTATTACTATTATTATTAGCACCGCGTCTTACTACCCGTTCGGGCTATACGCACTTACGCTTATGTGTAATGGTAGGGTGATTGTGAGATGAAATGGAGGACCTACAGTTTAACGTGGAATCCGAACCACGGTGGAGGCCTGGCATTCCTCACATTCACAAGATGTATTGTCAGAGGTGAAGGAAGGGTTTGGTAATCAGATAAATCTGTGCCGGGTCCGAGGATTGAACCCCGGCCGCCAGCACAGAAGTCTTGACACCTTACCCCTAGACCGCCAGGTCACCAACATTAAATACTAATCCTGTAGTTTTTTTTAAGTCTAATAATATTCAAAATTAATAATATATAATAATTAGTCTAATATCTCCCTTTTTTTAAGAACTCTATCCAAAATATCTATCATTGATACTTTTCTATACCAAATTTGATATACAATTTTTCAAGATTAGTAAAAAATTTAACACTACTTAAATAAAAAATTAAAATGGTTTTCATGTTCTAATTTCTAATTCTAATATCTCCCTTTTTTTAAGAACTTTATCCAAAATATCTATCATTCATACTTTTTTTTATAACAAATTGGATTTACAATTTTTCAATATTATTTAAAAATCTAACACTACTTAAATAAAAATATTAAAATTGTTTTCATGTTCTAATTTGTATTTTCATATCGTATTTAAAAGTTATTATATTATACCTCACTGATGATATAAACTACTTACCTCTTTAGGTTTACAGAGCCACATTGAGTATTCCTCTATTCCCTCGTATCTCACATTTCCGTCCCCTGCGTTGGGAACATGTATGGGCTTTGTTCTGATAATACCTGGATAACGGTGTGAAATAGCTTCCTGGGTTCAAATCTCGTCTGAACGACGTGTTTGTAACTGTCATAATGGGATAATGACCCCCCGATTTATCAACAAAAGGGATAATAAAGGACCCGTGGTCAAATGTTCCTAGAATTAGAGGAAGGAGGGAGGACAGAGAGGCAGAATTACGTCCTGTTGTTACCAACCAAATGTGAATACTTATTTTATTAGTGCATTTTGATGTGTGTTTGGGATATTAAAAATAAGAAGAGCAGTCTTATACATTGGTTATTTACTGAAAAGTGAGTATATTCTATGATAATATTTTTGAAATAATTATTTATCTTAGTTTTTAGAAGATCTTAAAAATATTATGAGCTAACATAAATGCTGTTTAACACTTTTATTCGCTTTAAGCGGTCGCAAAAATTTCTTCAGAACTGGTTTTTAATAATTTTAAATCCATCTAGTTAAAAATTTAAAATTCCGATTTTAAAGTGCACATAATATTAACTATGCATAGGGGCTAATATTTTAGATATGTCATACTTCTGCTTGCGGTATTATATCCTGAAATGCATATGACAGACAGACAGACAGACAGA
This sequence comes from Timema poppense, assembly GCA_902141375.1. Taxonomy (NCBI): domain Eukaryota; kingdom Metazoa; phylum Arthropoda; class Insecta; order Phasmatodea; family Timematidae; genus Timema; species Timema poppense. The sequence continues at coordinate 10,403 of CABFOV010011158.1, forward strand.
CAGACAATATCTATCACTTCTATTAATATAGATTATTGTTATATTATTAATGCATAACGTAAGCTTTCAAGCAATGAGCTCACAAATGATCATTTAGGTTGGAGGAATAAAGATCGGACAAGGCTTTTTTTGGTCCAAGCACTTATATAATGTTTTATAGCACAATATTTCTACCCATATACTACAAATAGACACTAAATAATTTATTGTATTAAATATTAATAATATTTAAATTAGATTTAATGCATTCAAATTTGTGCATATGAAGATTAGGAAACCATTTAGCAAAAAAAAAATAATCCTAAGTCTTATTGTTTAAAGAGATACCCTAGACAATGTGGCCACAAAATTGAGTCACTCTTTTTATAATAATACTGGTTGACCTGGCGGTCTAGGGGTAAGGTGTCGGACTTCTGTGCTGGTGGCCGGGGCTCAATCCTCGGTCCCGGCACAGATTTATCTGATTACCAAACCCTTCCTTCACCTCTGACAAGACATCTTGTGAATGTGGGGAATGCCAGGCCTCCACCGTGGTTCGGATTCCACGTTAAACTGTAGGTCCTCCATTTCATCTCACAATCACCCTACCATTACACATTAGCGTAAGTGCGGATAACCCGAACGGGTAGTAAGACGCGGTGCTAATAATAATACTAATAATAATATAATACTCATGTAATGGAGATAATGTAGGTATAATTTTGATTAAATATGAAAAAAAGTTGATTGATGAAACAATAGAAAACAATTTAACGTCAAAATAATCAGTACGTCCAGATGTGATCGAAGATTTCATAATTAATAATTACCGGAAAATTTTATTAAAAAAGCTAAACCTCTTTTCTACGTGTCCACATATGATAGTGAAATGGAATTATACTTGCTTTGTTTTAATGCAGTCTTCCTGAAGTCTTTTATTTGACTATTAGAAAAATATCTTGATTTATTATTATAATTTTATAACTTTATTCAATTATGTCCAAGCTTTTTTCAATAGTTTCAACTATCTAAGTTGTGCTGTTATTTAATAAAGCCTATCTTACTACGATATGACTTATGGTTTGAGCTGTATTAACAATCAACTTAATTTTAACATGAAGACTACATGTTACCACATTATGTTATTACGTCTGGTTCAAGCCGTATTAACTAACTAAGCTACATGAAGACTATGACAAATATGTTAAATCTGACGCCATATGCACCAACAACCAAAGTTATATACTATCTTTCAGTTGAGATTGAATCTAAAGCTACAATAGAAGCAGTTAATAAATAATGAATATAGGAAAACTTATCAATCTGTTAAGAAGTTTATCAAACATATAAAGTATCGTCATTTTATTTTAAACTCGATTGGATAATATTTATTCAGATATTTATTTCAAATTAACAGATAATATTTCATTTTGCTTTAATACATCAATAATCTAAAATTATTACTTAAAATGTAATATAATTTTAATAAAGTGACTTGAAAAATAGCTGTCTAATTTGGTACTTTTAAATACAAAGTTTTACTTGCTCATTAAATTATTTATATTAATTTTTATTTATTATTTGTGACAAAGCACTTTTAATAATTATTTATTTAATATTATTAATTAACAACATTTTAATGGAATTTCATCTTACAAATTTAAAATAATTAGCCTCCCATCCACTTTTAGAATATTGGAATTTAATTTGAATTAGTGCTTTGATTTATATACATATTTTATACAGGGAACAGATATAATTAAATGAAAAGTAAAACTATATATTTATTACCTGATGCAAAACTTAATTATGTGATAGATTACGTAATTTTTATTATTAATATCAATATTATTAAAGTCTTCATACAGATGAAATAAAGTTATGTTTATAATTTTATTTCACTAATTCAAAACCTTTAAGTGGTTGTCTAGGGGCGTGTAAACAGAAAGATATTCCCCAGCCTAAGGTTTTAAAATTTAATTCTCAAAATTATATTTCTATTGTTTATAATTTATTAATTGACTTTGAGCTGTTTAACTACAAATTAAAACAGAAAATACCATTTTTTTAATATTAAGGAGATCAAATTTAAACTTAAACATAGTGTAAATAAAAATCACACAATTTATTATAATTTGATCCTTCTTTATTTTATGCTTTGAAAAATATTAGAGGAATGAGAAACTAACGATTAACTCCTTTATCCCACACACAAACAAACACACACACCCAAATTAAAACACGTTAAAAAATTACATAAAACTCTCTAGTTATTTCTCTGTCCTCATCTCACTATCAATAATAATTTAATTTAAAACATTGTGGAGAACCATCCTGTTCGAACAGGAAGAGGTAAGGTAGAAGGTTCCAGTGCAATCCTTGTAATAGAACACCCCACCCAGATGCATAAATCATACAGCTCCTGTCAATATAAACGAAGAATGGTGTATGTGTGTGTGTACGCTAGCACTCAAGAGGAAATAGGGGAGCTGTTTTCTCTCTTTTTTTTTTTCAGTGTGAAAATCAAATCACTCACATCATTCTCCCTCTCTACGTACGTGAAATAATGGTAAGGAAAGAACAGTTGAAGGGTCAAATAAAGTAGGGGTGAAGGAGGTTTGAAGTTGAAGCTCGGTCTAGAAACCCTCTCAGTATGGTTATAATTGGTAGTTAACAGAGCACATGGTGGACTTTTTAAATCTCAGTTTTCAACCTTTTCCGGCCTCAATTATAATGTAGTCTCTCAACTCAAAAAAGTTTACTTAATTTATTATATTCTGAAAATTGAAAAATGACACCTGGACACGGGAATAAAACCCGGGACCTTCTGTTTAGTACGCCAATGCTCTTACCACTGAGCTATCCAGGATTAGTCCCGTACCCAGGGTCACTCTTCACTCATAGTTTAAGGCAGAATCTAAGATGGACGTGCGGAAGTCGTTAGCTTGTAAATCTGTGATTATATAAGATCACAGCCATTTGCGACTCGGTAGTTGGCATTTTGCAGCCATTCGACAATTATATATATAATTGTACAGGATTGCATATATTGATGAAACAAATAGCCGAAACTATTGTTAATGCATATTTAGTGAGGATAAAACCTCTTGGATATCATATTCTGATAATTGAAAAATGACACCTGGACACGGGAATCGAACTCGGGACTTTCGGCTTAGTACGCCAATGCTCTTATCACTGAGCTATCCAGGATTTGTCCCGTACCCAGGGTCATTCTTCACTCATAGTTTATGGCAGAGTCTAAGATATTGTTGAGCATTAAACTTCATCACAACATTAACTTTTCACCATAATAATTATATAATAGACTACCAAAAATATATTTGATTGGTCACCAAACGTACTATTTAACGGCGTACTACAAAGATTGTTAAAAGGGAAACGGCAAGGATCGTTCAAGGGTCTAATATCATGCTTACTCCTGAGCTATGATTAGGATTGTTAAGTAAACCACATAAATGAATATATAATAATTTCATCATGTATTCACTACTAGACCGTACAGACAACGACAATAATTATCCAGGGAAACAGGACGGTAATTATTAATTGAGAGAAAAAGTAGTTGTTGTTTGGGCCTCGAGAAGGTTTCCTTAAAAGATCAGATTATGAATATAAAATGGCTACGACCAAAACAGTTTGTATGAGCTATAGTTAATAGCACTTCAAACGACCACGTTGATAATTCTTCATAAACCAATCACAAAGACTATTCATGATCAAAACAAGGATTCGTGGAAATCTACAAGAATCTACAAATGATCCATGATAAAATAATCTTCAATGGGAAATAATAGGAATTCTTTATTCACCAACCAGAAATAAATGTAAATCCACCACTAAAGTTCTATTAAATTATTATTATTATTATTATTATTATTATTA
>CABFOV010011160.1:0-14285 GCA_902141375.1 Timema poppense
GGGAAGGTTGAATTAGAGGAAGTGAACCCGCATTTGCGTGGAGAGAGAGAGTGGAAAACCATTTAGGAAAAACCACCCCCAGCTCACCCAACCGAGATTCGAACCTCGATCTCCCCGTCCTCAGCAGTCGAGCTCAACACGTACTAGCACGTTAGCCAACTACGCCACCGAGGCAGGTACGTGTGCTATGACTAAAAAGTTGCACACACGAATAATAACCTACTTTTTCAGCGGACGATTTTTTTTGCTGGTTTTTTAAAAATAGCGCATCACGTTTCAGTACTTTCTCTCCTCTAGCAAGCAACACGTCTCAGTACTTTCTCTCCTCTAGTTATCAACACGTTCTAGTATTTTCTCTTTTCTAGTTAGGAAAAGGTAATGTAGTTTTACACGCTAACGATCTATTCACTTACTCTATAATGGTTGTTATAGAGCCCATGTATGAACTATATTGGAGAGTGTGCTCAGAAAAGTGATTACGTAAGTAGTTAATTTGCTTTAAAATAAATAATCTGAAATGCCAGCTGCTAACAATACATTTCTGCTACTACTATTACAACTGCAGGCAACGGCTCGTGAAATGAAATTATTACTGCTAGTGAGATTTACAATATTATTGCTTCTAATACTTCTGTTTTCCCCACATATTATTAGTACCAGTTCCGGCTATATGCAAACATTTTTCACGCCAATCAATTAAGAATATGGAAGGTAGAAATTTAGAGAAAATGTAGCAACATTTGCGTCGAGATAGGGTGGAATACAATTTAGTAGATAAAACTTGAGTAGGTACACGCGACCGGGGCTAGAACTCTTATCTTCCAGTAGCCATCAATCCATCCTTACATGGGAGGGAGGACGGTGTGAGAATTGCTGATATTAATGCTGTTGTTGCTGATATTAATATCTCCAGACTACTGGTCACTGTCGCAACACATCATCTCATGTACTGCCTCTTATATCAGACGTCAACGAATATTTATAGTAAGCTAAAAGTCCTGAGCTCGAGTCCAAGCACAACAAAAATGTTCTCACTTGTGAATTTGGGCTTCTCCTTCCCCAGTGAATACTTGGTGGCCGGGATATTTGGTGCTGTGTTTGTTCTTAAGCTAAGCTAGTGTGTAAGTCATGTCTTAATATAGTCAAGTTGTTCAAAACGTCTGAGAAATCACTATCACAATATACTGGGTTGCCTGTGAGAGGAAGATTGAGGCTCAATTCCCGGTCGGGTGTACAAGGGTGTTTTTGCTTAAATGGTTGCTCTTTATCTCTTCATGCAAATGAGAGTACATTTATTCTCAATTCTAGCTTCTACATCCGTAGTCAATAGTTTAAGTGTGTGGCGGTCGTCATGTGGACGATGTGTGTGGTGGAAGCGACAGTCGTCAGAAAGAATAGTCTTGTGCGTTTGAAACGCAGCCACCGGCTTAATGTATAACGAGCTTGGTAGTCGTTCAAAATGGTAGACACGTTGCTCACAAATTAGAAGATACGCGCGATAAAGATAATACATGCAATCATAAACATTCTACGCACTTCCTGCCTCCTTCAGAACTATTTGCAGCTCGCTACTTAGAGGTTACAACTATATAACCGTTCTTGAACTGTGAAAAAAACTTTCACGGAATTGTAAATAATATCAAAGGCCATCAAATCTATCATACTCACCTGAATATAGATGGAGGGCTATAATATTTCAAAAATTTGTTTTTATATTGGTTTTAAAAATAATGTGTGTATTGTTTCATCTAATGGCAGTGTTGCTGTTAATTGTGTGATTAGTGTTATTGCACAAGAGAGTCTTTGTGTCGTTATTTTACATTTTTATGAAACCTTTGTTTTCCCTGACAAATAGCAAGCTTACCTTGCATGGTTCCACTATGGCACAGCTTACAGTAGGACCATAGTCACACGTCAAGGTAAGATTGATACCTTTCAAGGTAGACAAAGTTTACATAGGCCTATGTTACTTTTGTTTTGGAAATGTTTTCAAATTTCAACAACCGAGTTTTTTAAATTTATTTTTACAATCTTGCTAACGTGTCTTGAATTGATTTTACCATACGTTGATATTGTGTAGTTTGTAATAACACTACATTAATACTAATAATAATACGAATCAAACAGCCAAAGCTATTATATTGGTTTTAGTGAGGATTTACTCGCATCTACTCTATTCTGAAAATTGAAAAATGACACCTGGACACGGGAATAGATCTCGGGACCTTTGACTTTGTACGCCAATGCTCTAACCACTGACCTATCCAGGAATCATCCCGTGCCCATGGTCATTCCTCACTCATATTTTAAGGCAGAGTCTATGATGGACTTGTGGAAATCGTCGGTTACAAATGTGTGATTTTATTGAGATCAAGAGCTATCCGATAACGCAGCCACATTCGACTCTGTAGTTGGCTTAATGCTGCCACTTGTACAATTATTATAACTGTAAGGGATTGCATATTTAAGAATCAAATAGCCAAAGTTATTAGTTAATGATTTTAGTGAGGATTTACTCACATCTAGATATAATATTCTTATATCATAAGAATAAACGGCACAACACATGTCATCGTACCAATGCTCGACGTCACAGCCCAACGGGCATCTTCATCCTGCATCTGCTGTGGAAAAGACAATACGATTTCGAAAGAGATCAATTAATTACTGTAGTTAACCTACATTTATTTGGCTTGCAAAAAATAACTCAAGGTTTTACTTAACGAGTGTTTCTAGGTCCAATTTTTAGGAGAAGGTTCTTATCTGATTGATAAAAAACATTAACAAGATCTACTTTCACGTATTCATTCTTCACAAGTCATGTTAGCTGTAGCAGTCACTTCATATATATATAAGTGTTCTGTTGTAAGACAGGTAAATTTGTCAGTAAACCAAGACCACCAACACGCCCTGTTCTCTGCCTCCTCCTTCACCAAACAGAAGCTTCTTCTTTCCTTCAAGTCATCCATATTTAAATCCTTTTATTTCCTAAGCTCCTCTTTCCCTCAACCCTTGCTTCTATGAAGTTGTGCAGAAAAAGGTTCCTTCTAATGATTTGTTTGGTCCAGTTTGCTTTGTACCAAAGAATCACATCCAAAATGGTACTTTGCTCACCCACTCTTCTAAGGACTTCTTCGTTTCTTACTCTGGCTGTCGATATGATCTTCTCAATTCTTTTCCAGTATCATATTTCAAAGTTATCCAGATATTATCTTTTAATCTTCTTAAGAGTCCAAGTTTCTATTCCCTGCAGAGCAGTGCTTCAAATGTAGCATTTCATCAGTTTCTTCCTTAGTTCCAAACCCTACATGCTGGTCAGCAGTATTTTCTTATTGTTGAAACGTCCTTGGTGATTGTGAACCTCGGCCTAGTTTCCATGGTGCAGTAGGCATCCTTTGTCAGCAGATTCCCAAGGTACTTGAACGGCTCTATATTTTACAATCCCTAGTTTCTAATTTTGATTTGCAGCGGCTCTTCATTTTTTGAAATAACCATCACTTTTGTCTTCTCGATGCCCTATAAAAACACCTATATATATATATATATATATATATATATATATAATGTTACCATTGTTGGCCCCAAAAAATATATCTTCAATTTCTGAAAGGCCCTTCCTTTGAAAATTGGAACTGTCTAATTTTTCAAATCAGTTTACGAGTGTCTACGAGATGACTCTAACATGTGATTGCTTATGATTATGACATATAATGTTTCTATTACCATCCATGTTCTGACTCAATGTCCTACACGTGCTCATGATGTATTGTTCTTGTTGTCCAGGAGAAACCATGACAAAGGAGGGACGGGTGTTGTAGGTAAATCATTTAAGTGGAAGGACTACCTTGTAAAACTTGAGAAGCGCTATCAGCGCAACTCCTAAGAAACGTCCATATATTGAACTATTTAGGACTGTTTAACGGACACCGAACTAGAGTTGCGGTGTTGTCATATCTGTCAAGTTTAGTTCTGAAAGAGTGAAGGGGGAGCGAGCTAATCAGTTGTTTACATGGGTCAAATTTCTTGGAAGGGAAAGGCTAGAGTGCGGCTTTTATCAAAGACCACTCACTTTGTAGAAATCTGCTGCTTTATTTATAGGTTGAACTCAAATAATCAGTAGTGTGATTATCTTTATTTTTCTTACCTAGTGGAAGCAAACATTTTTCATTCGACTTTCTCGTATTAGACTGGTTTGCTGGTGACGAGATTGGGGTTCAATTCCCAATAGAGTGTACTGAGGGTGTTTTTATTTCTTAAAACAGTTCCAAACACGGAATTTTTATTTATTTTGTTTTAGCAGCGTGTCTTACTACCCGTTTGGGCTATACACTTATGTACTAATTACTTTAATGCGTTAGGCATCGGGAAGGTTAAATTAAAAAGAGGGGCATCCGTATTTTCGTGGCGTGAAATCGGAAAAATATTTAGGGAAAAACCACCTTAGTACACCCGACCAGAATCGAACAATGATCCCCGTCTTCAGCAATGTCAGTTAAACACGGCGGGTAACACACACACACACACACACACACACACACACACACACACTATTATACTGGATTGCTGGTGGTGGGAAGTTTGAAGTTCAAATACCAGTCGGGTGTAACAAGGTAATTTTTCCCTAAAATGGGACCCCAATCTTAATCTACGCAAATGTGGGTACATTCAATCTAAATTGCCACCTTCCCCATTCCTAGTTCATTAGGGTAATTAATGTATGTGTATAACTCAAACTGCTAGCAAGTTGCCATGAAAAAAATATTATTGTGATGACTACCAAGAGTGTCGGCGAAACTTTATTAGTGTCGGGCGAAGTGATTTGTAAAAAAATATCTTTTTGAGGAGTTTTTAGTGGATTGACTCGAAGCAAATGGAAAATATTTGAAAATGTAATGCCACTAAAAGCTATTTGGGGTGTCCCTTAAGCATTTAGAAATAATAATATATTGTTATAGATCTATTTGAAGTTTGATGCAAGCCATCTTTCAGCTTCAAACTCGAGTATATAAGAGGGGAGTTTAACAAACTGGAGGAAGGCACATTTCTATGGGGGGTGGAGGAAAAATGGGTGGTAACACCCTACCCTATAAACCCTCCCCCATTCCCATTTCACCCTCAATGAGGAACACTGGATATACAGCTATCGACTATTGTGATAAATGTATTTCTTGTTAAGATTGCCAATAGTCCATAATGATTTAGATAGCCCTGTATTATCAATACCAAATTAATTACTCTGTTTACAAATCAGATTGACAAAGGTAGGGGTTGATTGCTACACCTAAGTGAACCGAGCGAGCGCATGTGGGTTTTACGCCGATGTACTAATTAAGCTAATGTGTTAGAGAAGAGTAATGATTCATTTTAATGACATACATTCACATTTGCGTGGAGGGTGATTTGAAAACAGTTTAGGAATAATAACGCCATAGAACCCAACTTGTATTGAACCCCGATCCCCATCCTTGGCAGTCCAGTTTATTGCAAGAGTAGTATCTTAGATCATGCGGTTACCAAAGCGGATCCCGTAATTATATTAATTAGGTATTCTACGCACATGATATGAAATTAATGTATGCATTCTAAATTACAATATTAAAATAGTTTTTTCCATGCAGAAACGATAATAAATTCATAACACATATAAAAAAATCTAACTCACAAGAGTAGAACATTTATTTTTCTTTCTTCTGGTTGAGAGATAAAGTCGTTTTTTTATTTTATTTTATTCGATCTCTTTTTACAGAAATGGCTTCCATTGCAAAACACATCGTATTTACACAACTAATTTCATAAATGAACGTAGTCGAGTTGATATTTTTCCTGCAAATATCTGTGTATCACAGTGCAACGCTTGGCATCACTGCCTTGAGTTTTCACGAGAGGCTCATCTTGTTCAACCTTACACCGATAGGTCGCAGCATACAGCACTACAACACTTTTTTGAATGAAAATAAAACTGTACCACTTTATTTTAGTTTAGAACAATATGTATGTTGAAAAATGAAAGGATAATTATTCTCAATCATATTTTCTAGGTTTATGCTTTGTCTGTAGATTTTAAAAAACAAAACATTAAACCAAGAAAATACGATCATGTAACAGTCATTCAAACAAAGTTGCTTACAAATAATTAACTTTTAATTGGCGTTAAATTATACTAAATTATAGAGAAATGTGTTTATTGTAATATAATGAAAACAGTTTTAGCCTAAGTCATCCCACATTTCAATAACAAGACCAGTTTGTCTTATGCGGTGTTCTTTAAATTATTTTTTAACACTTAAATTTGAATTGGTTGGGTAGATATGAATAAAACATAAACCATATAAGTGAATTGATCTTTACAGTAGTAAAAATCTGATTCAAATGTGTATAGTAGCTTTATTAGTAATCGGGTACAGGAAATCGCCTTAGAAACCATCTCCCATGATGATCCATCCCCTTAAGTTGTAGTCCCACTAAGCTACTACTATCTTTCGTAGCGATAGATGTATATTTACCTCCTCTCGTTGGCAGGCGTGCCCGCAAAAGTCTTGTGGCAGTAGTCACGGTGATTTGGAGTTTTGACTCTACGGAGCATTTGGATATTGTCATGTTTATCTCCTAACGTCGACAGGCTTGCTATTGAAGGTCTTGAGGCAGTAGAAGTGGGGATTTGGAGTTTGGACTCTTTATATCATCTGTTTTATTGTTTGTCTGGGTCGCGGTAAAAGGCAGCTAGGGAATTCCTCAAAGCCTTAAGAAGTTTAAGATGGGGGACCAAGTGGGCGTGTTAAAGTTTGCCCACTCGGAGGTCATGCTGCTTTGCATATGGCGTGGAGGTTGGGAAAAGGAGTAGGGTTGAGGGATGAGGTGGTAAGGGATCACAAGTGATAGCCCTTGGGGCTTAGGGTAGAGAGGGGTGCGAAGAGAATGCAGATGGTATGGGAGTTGTGGAAATAGGTGCTGGGGGAAAGATATAAGGGAGAGAGTAGGTGGGAGAGGTGGTAGGGGTTAAACCCGGAGAGCTGGGCGAGGTCAAAACACGGGTTTGAAGTGGTGAGCGTACTATAGTGCCGTTTTGATAGCTGGTGGGTCTTTTGGTGGAATATTCCGGTCTTGTAGAGATTGTTGCCGATGGTGGAATTGAAGGTATCGACGTTGTTTTGTCTTATTCTCGTTTTCGCATAGGATTTTTGCACTTATCCGGAGCACTGGTCTAAACCCATTCTGTGTTGCCGAATGGTAGGTTAAAAGTAAGTACAGTGGTCTTCCTGGAAAGGGGGAATAAGAAGCTAGGGGATTGGAGGATACGGGGAGAGGGAGAAGAGAAGAAGTAGGGGACCCTCAGCACTTAACGTCGTGTTGAGCGGGGAAGATAAAAGCATTGGTAAGAGAGCCTCAGTACTCAGTGGCATGGTGAGGGGGGATAAGGGCATATATACTATTAGGACTCAGTTGCACAGTGATGGGGAAAAATGGGGTAGAGACCCTCAGAACTCAATGGCTTGGTGAGGAGGGAAGAAAGAAGGGGTAGAGATCCCCGGCACTCAGTGGTAGGGTGAGGGGGTGTTGGAGGAAGGAGGGGTATATGGGAAGGTGTAGAAGGGAGAGGAAATGTAGGTGGGTAAAATCTGACTAGTCTGTAGCTCTTAAGAGATCCTTTAAAGGTTCATCTAACAGTGGCTGGAGCCACCACAACACTGATGATTTATAATGTGGGTGAGCTGCTTTTATCCCCCTCGCAGAAGTTACCAGACCATGCTGGTGGGGGTGGCAAGATGCTCTGCGTACCCCTTCACTGAAGATGAAGAAGGGGAACAAACAAAGCTTACAAAGAAGCTGATCCCAACATTTACACAGGCCATAAACCATATCTAGGAGTTGAGATGTTTTATTGAACGACAACATAATATAAGCACCTATATTCCTCAGGTGCTGAATAGACTAGAAGAGCTCACTACTACCTAGAGAATTAACTCCACAATTCAATCAAAAATTCTTAGCCTTAAAAAATGTATATATAGTCTTCTATAGTGTAAATATTGCTATGGAAAATCTAAGAATAAATTGCTACGTATATAATACTGTATTTTACGGCAATGAATTGATGTTTAAAGTTATTTTTCTAGCCCAAATAAGTCTTAACGGATTTTAATTTTTGGATGGTTCAAAAATTTTTTAGTGGTGTCTTCAGATTCTAACTAGCCAGATTCAAATATATACATACATGTATATCAGTGGCGTGTGGTGACTTTTCTCAAAGAGGACTAGGTTTGAAGACACCTTTCATTATGGGGTTAAAGAGGAATACTCTCCATATAATGTACAATATGTTAACTTAGCAAATACACTTTTACAGGTCATAGGGTAGGCAATTTATCTCCCTCCAACCGATTCACAATATTTAGACATGGAATGAACAAACAAATACATAAATAAATAAAACCAAAACATGGAAAAAAATAAACACATAAATAATTAAACAATTAAATAAAGATGAATAGTTGAATCTTAGTGCAATCCTTCTGTCACCTTTCTGAATGAATTTGTCGATAACAGCATCGTAGAATAATTTTTGACTCTGCAGTTCATCTAGCAAGCCTTTTTCGACTGACAACAGAGAAAGTGTGGAGAACCTATTCTCACACTGGGTGTTACGCACAGTCGTCTTAATACGTTTCAAACAAGAGAAGGTACGCTCAACAGTGGATGTACTTACTGGTATTGTTTATATCAAACAACACAATTTATATGTTTCTTGGAACGCTTCTTTTGCTAAGTCTTTTTCTTCCAGGAACTTCATAATTTCAGTCACAGTCTTATCTGAAAAGTCTGATAGTCTGTAAACTGACACAAATTCACTCCGAAAATTGCCAAAATTGAAAAGACTAGCATAGCTTAACTTAAGTGACAAAAATAAACTTCCAGGAAATCGATATTTGATGCTTTGAATTTTTTTTAAATCTAGCAGCTCAATAAATTGCAGCTCATTAAGATCTTGAAACATCAGCTCCATTTGCCCAACCATGGTGTCAATAAGTTTATTATAAAGACGCACATATTTATTTCTTGGATTCAATGAGCCATCTTCTCTACGTCTCTTCTTAGGAGCTTTCACGTGGTCATCATCTTCTAATTTTCTATACGTCTCTTCAAAGTCGTTTCTAGCATCTTTGAGGTGAGAAATCGTCTCTTTTACTTTATCGATGCAGTATTTCACATCGAAAGTTTTGGTTTGAAGAATTTTGAATAATATGTCGGTGAGAGAAAAAATGTTGCTGAAAACCTTCAGTAGAAAGGCGAAATCGAACTCTCTCAATGATGACGCATACCCTTTNTTTGAGGTGAGAAATCGTCTCTTTTACTTTATCGATGCAGTATTTCACATCGAAAGTTTTGGTTTGAAGAATTTTGAATAATATGTCGGTGAGAGAAAAAATGTTGCTGAAAACCTTCAGTAGAAAGGCGAAATCGAACTCTCTCAATGATGACGCATACCCTTTAGCAATCACGAAAGCATCAGTATCCCAACTATCTGGATTTTCAGCAATATTCTCAAAAAACTGTATGAGTTCGGTTTTATTTTCATTAACTGTGTTCACAATTCTGGAATTATAATTCCACCTTGTACTGACAACTGTTGGAAACCGCTTATTTACCTCAGATTGAATAAGAGCGTTAATGCGTTTCGATGAATGTGAAAAGAAATTTGGAATGCCATTCAATGTCTTTAAAATATCTTGCATTCTGTTATATGATTCACAGACTGTGAAAGAACTAGATTGAGTTTGTGAACATAACAATGGATGAAAAGTGCACCTGGGCACCTCTTTTTCACAAGCATTTGTACACCATTTAAGTGTACAGAAAATGCAGTGGCTCCATAATACGATTGTGCTACAAGTTTTTGCTCACAATTGAAACTCGAAAGGGTTCGAAAAACATGCTCACTTAAAATAATTGCAGTGCGATCACTGCTGACATCTTTCATATATTTGGCCATCTTTCACAAGCAAGCAGCGGGAATATCATTGAGTATTGTGACAGCGCTTCTGATGTTAGTGTGTTGTCATTGTAGAGAGGGAAGGGGGTGTAGGGGGCAGCGCACAAATAGCTAGAATATCGTTGAGTATTGTGACGCATATTGAGACTCAGATAGATTTTATTTTATGCTTTTATTTCCCGTTAAAATTTAACTCATAATAAATAAACTAAAAATGTCTGGGGACTAGCCTAGTCCTACTAGTCCATTGACGGCACACCACTGATGTTTATACACACATAAATGGATATATATACCAATTTATGTATATATGTGTTTATAATATGTTTTAAATAAATAAAATTGATAAAACTGATTAGTGATGAACACACCTTAAAAAAACTAGTAATAAATTGCTAACCCATCTTTAATTAAAAACATTTCTCAAATTATGTTATAAATGCACCTGATTCTTATTTCAAATAAATGGGTATTCCTAATTTAGGTAAACATATGACTCATCGATATATACTTAAATAACCTTAAAATCTCATAACAGGTAAGCTTGGACGATAAATATCTCATATTTTATGATTTTAGTACTTGCATTTAAACCAAAAGATAAAAATAAATAAAGAAAGAAATACCTCTTATGTAATCCTATTATTGCTTGTTTCTTTCACAAAGTGGATTAAAACCATCTAGAAAAAAAAGTTGTTTTTCGATGGTTTAACTGTTAAACACAATTTATTGTTTCGCAAATCAGCAAAAGTATTTTTATTTGATATACTATCAAAGTACAAGAGATCATAATAAATCTTGACTTTTTTGTGTGTGAGAGAGAAAAAATATATTTCATATTTGTGTTTTATCCATACACATAGCTTAGATATAACATTTGTCTCTCTCTCTTTCTCTCTCTCTCTCTTTCTCTCTCTCTCTCTCTCCCTCTCTCTCTCTCTCTCTCTCTCTATATATATATGTATATATATATATGTATTTGTGTATTAGATTCTTGTGAATGTTAAATCACAGGAATTAATCCCCTTACTATCACACACACAATTCTAACGAAGCACGCATCTGGTTCGATATAGAAGCTCCATTCTAATCTATATCTTTCAGACTTTATGGTAGACTACTAGGCTTCTAGGCCTGGTCGACTTAAAAACTTACCAAGGGTTCCCAAATCATCCATTATACTATATATATACTCTACATTTTATTATTTATTTGATCCATACAACTTATTAAAGTTAAATCTTTCCTCAAATAATATTTGTCCCACATTTCTAGAGTAAAATATAAAATAATCAAACTCCATTGATCCTGTATAATAAAAATCTTACCTTGCATTATTCAACTATGGTGAAGCTTATTAGATAGGGTCATAGTGTAGTTCTTCAAAAAGAGACTGCTACTATTCAGGCCCTACTGTGTACATCATCACGTCAAACTTTTTAATCTTATTATAACAACAAATATTATCTATCAATTTCACTAAAATATTATCTTTAAGGCAAGCCACACGCTAGATCCGATATTTTTCCTTGAGACAAAACATTTTGTCTGACAGTGTCGGAAGGTGTCTGCTGAGGTCTGTTTCAACCTGGGGCACAGACTTCTCTCCTTCTCTGTGACCTGGGGTTAAACGGAGGCCCACACATCGGCTTTGACACTGTCTTTAGAAGTTTTTTCCTTGTCAGACGAAAGTCCCTCAATTCTCGTATTTCGACAAGACACTTCCGACGGATTGAACTGCACATGCACCAGCGCGAAGCTCATATATAGTAAATGGTGTAAACTCAGCTTTCATCTGGAAATAGTGGGAATAGGACAATATATCAAGGCGTCTAAAGAGAGAAAAACAGACCCCCCACACACGCAACCAACGATACTTAATGTTTTGACTATATACGTTTTGTCTTTAATCAAATATTGGATCCAGTGTGCAGCTAGCTTAAGTAATTATTTAGAAGACCTAACGATCGACTTTCAATGGAGATGTTTTCCTACGCAATCGAATAAAAACTACCATGAAATCGATAGTTCAATCGCGTCCAACTAGTGTTTATCCCCTATTTCGATTGGCCTAATTTAAAATGGTGTGCGAAACATTACATTTTATTTGAGCTCTTTTATCAAGTTTAGATCACTCGGGTGTACATAATCATTGACAAACAGCTCATAACTCCCAAAGCTGCCTTCCTCCCGAAATCAAAAGCTATTATTTCTCATTAACTCTTATAAGCTCAGACCTCTTTGACGTTGTATTCGTAACACAAACTCTAGATTTGATTAAATTGAATTTTATCATAAAAGAAGAGCCAAAATAAGAGAGTTATTTAATGAGTACAGTACAAGGACTATAATAAGACTTCATTGACATTAAAAAACACTTTTCTCTTTTATTAGTTTTATTTACATAATTTCCATGATTCTTTATATAAATTAGTATACTTCACTGTATCAAATTGTCTCCATTTACGGCTATATCATTTTACTTTTTTTTCATTATTGATTGCTAAGTAATTAATACATATTGTGTTGTCTTCTTATGTATTATTCAATAATTCTGGCCCATTATAGGTGTTGCGACAGCTGTTCAACACTTTAATAAAGGAAATTGACATTGAAAATGTGACTAATATCTTATGTAACCCACATGGGTTGGCCCGTCAACAATACGTCAAACTTATCTAGTTTGGTTTACAGATGATTGTGAGTTGAGAGCTTACAAATAGGCTACCTTCTTACAACTCTGCCTCTACACAAACTTGGGTGTAAGGCGTTTAAGTTCTCCTTTTCACCTTAGCCCCATCAGTGTAATTAAATGTGGAGAACTCTGAAGGAATCTACGACGCAAATAAAATAAAATTGATCAACGTGCACTTAATAAAATTATGACTTACAAACTTGTTCGAGGAATATATTTAAACACGCAACCCTTTGCTTCTAAATTTGTAAAATCTGCTAAAAACATATTACCAAAATACAGTTATTTGTTCAAAACCAGCCAGGAGGTCACCAGGCTCCCTTAAGTGTGTTATCCACTAATGCATATCCGCGTATCGTGTCATCGTTGGGTATCCGCATTCTAACGGAGGACACGTGACTACGATACGTAACGAACTTGAGTGCTCAGTTCAAGTTATTCTGCAGCAATTAGCACATCTCTGCAAGCAGCAGCAGCCTTTAACACTTTTATTCATTATTCCATTTTGAAGAAGAAAAAAAAAAAAGATCACCGCTTTGGTGGGTGTCAGAATTGTATGCAAGCAGAGAGGTGTACAATGGAACAAGTTTATTGACTAAATTGTAATTCTAATCTGTCGGTGTAATGTATAAAATTTTTAGTTTTTGTTATTTTCAATAAAACCCAGCACTTCTAAGCAAGATATTACATGTATATTTCTATAAACCTTATGGCCTCCTCCTTACTCCACTTCATAGGGCCAGGAATATAGAAATAACAACATTAAACGAAAATAAAATCGTACTAACAAAATCCAAATCTCTACATAAAGTCTCCGCTGGGCGTCCTCGACAGGAGTGAGCGTGCAATGCGGTAGAACGGTAGTCCGCCGATATATGTCCCAACCTAGTGCGGTATTATTCCTTTGATGTGAAGGCCAAAAACTGGCAAATGACCGATCGGGCCCATTGCGTATCTTTGTAACACATTTGACATGCCCATTCATAAAGATTTCCCGTCTCCACTGATACGCAATGGCGGCCCTATACGCTGATAGGCAATAAATTGATACCCGCCTTTAGACCTCTCTAATCACAAAGTCAAATTCAATGTTGACAGGACATCCTGGAACTCCCTGATCATTCTGTAATTTACTTCAAGGTCACCAAGATCCCTTAAAAACCCCTAACAACTCAGTCAGAAAGTTCAATGTCACCAGGCTCCCCTAGACCCTCCTAGCCACTCGGTCAGAAGGGTCAATGTCACCAGACTCTGCTAGACCTTCCTAGCCACTCAGTCAGAAGGGTCAATGTCACCAGACTCCCCTAGACCTTCCTAGCCACTCAGTCAGAAGGGTCAATGTCACCAGACTCTCTTAGACCTTTCTAGCCATTCAGCCAGAAGGGTCAATGTCACCAGACTCCCCTAGACCTTCCTAGACACTCAGTCAGAAGGGTCAATGTCACCAGACACTCTTAGACCTTCCTAGCCACTCAGTCAGAAGAGTCAATGTCACCAGACTCCCCTAGACCTTCCTAGCCACTCAGTCAGATGGTTCAATGTCACCAGACTCTCTTAGACCTTCCTAACAACTCAGTAAGAAGGGTCAATGTCACCAGACTC
>CABFOV010011161.1:0-14284 GCA_902141375.1 Timema poppense
AACTGTAGGTCCTCCATCTCATCTCACAATCACCCTACCATTACACATTAGCATAAGTGCGTATAACCCGAACGGGTAGTAAGACGCGATGATAATAATAATAATAATAATTGAGTATTTATTGTGTATTCTCAGACTACCCCATCCTTCTAGGGCTTCCCTGAGCAGCCCCTCGCCATACAGGTTGAACAGACTGGGCGACAAACAGCATCTCTGTCTCTCTCCTCTTCCTATCTCCACGCTGTTGGTCTCTCCCTCACTCCTTTATTACATTACTTAGATCATTGCTACCATAGTAGATTACAAATAGCTCCTCGACATACATTATCCATACGTTTCCTCTCACTCGAGTGATTGGAGGCCCGTGGTCCTTGAGATTGCATTCTGGCCACAGTCTTGATTGAATTCCTTCCTAAAGTAAATCTCCGGTTGGGCCACCGCTCAGGAGTCGGGGATGGATCAATTATTACTTTTAGCGCCGTGTCTTGATACCTGTTCAGGTTATGTATACAGTCAACGCTCAATAACTCGTACTAGAGGGGGCGGGGGTTAGGAAATGTCTGTCTTATAATGAGGGGAAATAAAAGTTGTGCCTAAGGAATGAAAACTGATACGTTATCTAAAGTAATAATAATATACTTTAATGTGTTGAGGTAAGCGATACATATCAAATAAGGCACATACACAAATAACACAGGTACTGGAATGGAGTACGTGCGGGGTTGAGAGGGGAGGGGTAGTAGCGCTGCGTTGCAAGATCTCCCTCCACCAGCCCCCTGCGTTACACTACTTATGTAACATCTTTAGTCTGCCAGCACGTGACTGGCGTGTTACCATATAAAATTCTATTTTCAGAAAATTGTGTCCGAATTATCCAAAGCCCGAGAGTTGACTGTACTAACCACGGTGTGTGAAGGTCTAAATTAGAATAGATGTACCCACATTCGCATGGAGGAAGAATATATAACTATTTTGGAAAAAACCTCCCTCAACACCTCTCCAGGATTTTATGACCGATCTCAGTCATCAGCAGTCTAGTTTTTTTTTGCAAGTGTGACACCTTAGACCATGCGGCCGGCAAATCGTAATATTATAAATTAAAGCTGTTATATTTATGAACTTTCTAAATCCAAAGAGATCTGACAGATTATAAACTACCCAATCTTGGGATTGGTAAAGTACAGTAGCCCCATGGCTTCTTTGGTGCCAGCTGACGGCTTTGATAAGCTACCAGACCAAATCATGTATCCCTACGCCGGACCAAATGATCTGTAAAAACATGTGTTTATCAGCTGTCACGTCTGACAGCCAACATTTAGGTATATACCTAAATGTTGACCGTCATAAGTCAGCTGTCAGCTATCAGTCAGCACCAAAGAAGCCATGAGGCTACTGTACATGAGCATGGATCCTTATTTTAACTCAACACATCACACATTTTGTAATATCTATAATCTATTCACTCTTCAATATCTTTTTTTATTTGAGTATATTTTAAAACAACCTAACCTAATATGCTATATGAATTATTTTTTTGCCAGTAAATCATTAAATAATTGATTCAGATTCGAACCATTTTCATTTTGATCCCCTTCTTCGGTGGTCACATAATTTAAGATGCCACTCTCATGTTAGTAGACTGCCTATGATAAGTATTATTATTATTATTAGCACCGCGTCTTACTACCCGTTCGGGTTATACACATTTTCGCTAATGTGTAATGGTAGAGTGATTGTGAGATGAAATGGAGGACCTACAGTTTAACGTGGGATCCGAACCACAGTGGAGGCAAGTGGAGGCCTGGCACTCCCCACATTCACAAGATGTCTTGTCAGAGGTGAAGGAAGGGTTTGGTAATCAGATAAATCTGTGCAGTGACCGAGGACTGAACCCCGGCCGTCAGCACAGAAGTCTTACACCTTACCCCCTAGACCACCAGTTTAAAAGTAGATCAGGGTTCCAATCTTGGTCAAGTGTAGCGAGAGTAGTTCTCCACTCCCCCTCCAAGGCAACCTCTCATCCCCCAACTCACTAGCATTATTTGTACATATTCTTCCTTGTATTTACTCGGGCTACTTTACCTATATTATTAACATCCCTAAAAGAAGGGTTAATGAATCACGAAGAATATTTAGCTCCGAGCTTGCCGGTAAAAATGTACCAAATCCGACTTCAGAATAGAAACCTATATTACATTATATGATAAACATTTTAATTTTATTCTTTATTTTTAGTAACAATGTAATTTGTAATGAAATTCTATCGAAATATATATTATCAATGCCAAAGAAGCTTCTGATGAGGTCATCTGTACTGGACCATTTGCCTGCGTAAACTCATTAATAATTAATATAAATTAGCAATTAATGAAAATTGTTTATTCGTTTTATTTTTTAGCACCACTTCTTACTACCTGTTCAGGTTATACACTTAAGTACTAATTACGCTAATGGATTAGGAATTGGGAAGGTTGAATTTAGAGGAAATGAGCCTCCATTTGCGTGGAGGGAGAGTGGAAAACCATTTAGGAAAAACCACCCCCAGTTCACCCGACCGAGATTCGAACCTGGATCTCCACCGTCCTCGGCAGTCGAGCTCAACACGACAAGCGTGTTAGCCAACTACACCACCGAGGCGGGTTTGACAGTAAAAAAAATAGACAACCTTGAGTCGAAGACTGGGTGTACGGACTAAAGCTCTGCTTGATTGTGGAAATAATATCATAAAACAATACAATACCACCTATCCGACGACTGAGCTAAAGGTCCCGGGTTCGAATCCCAGCATGACTGAAAAGAGTATCGTTGGTGATATATGGGTTGCCCCTTTCACATTGATAAATTAGATTATAAGTCATATGAAACTCCGACAGGCCTAGCAAGCCAGTAGTGGAATATATATGGCTTGAAACTGACCTAGGCAGGAAACAGTGATGGAGGTAAAACACTCGAGTATTAGTCCAGTCCGTTGTTTTATGAGAGGACTTCTCGGACAATCCAGCACGAGGGGAGGAAATAGTGAAACAAAACTGGCACAAAGCAATTTAACTTACAAATACAAACAATTTATTGTTTATTACACTTAATGATACATTTTCAAGACCTGGGCCTCTCTTTCTTCTCCTTGTACAACGCAAGCAGCGACACATTGGCCACCTTCACCACCTTGAAACGAACACCTGCACAGAAAAGTTAATAATAATATTTAGCACCGCGTCTTACTACCCGTTCGGGTTATACGCTTTAAGTACTAATTACTCTAATGGATTAGGAATTGGGAAAATTGAATTGGAGGAAGTGAACCCGCATTTGCGTGGAGGGAGAGTGGAAAACCATTTAGGAAAAACCACCCCCGGTTCACCCGACCGAGATTCGAACCTCAATCTCCCCGTCCTCAGCAGTCGGGCTCAACACGACAAGCGCGTCAGCCAACTACGCCACCGAGGCGGCTCACAGAAAAGTTAATTAATCCAAATGTATACTTTCAAAAATATAAATTTCAAATTAAATTCCATCAAATCCAAATCTAGGATTGACTTGGATTTGAAGCTTTCAAATAAAGGTGTTCAAAGCTTCAATTTTGCCTACTTTCTAATAGTGCGTGTATTAAAATTCAAAATTTTGACTCAAAAACAAATTCTAGCAAGATTCAGAATCAAAACTTGACAGTCTTAATAATGTTATGATTGAAAAAGTAACGGTCAGGCTATAATGGAGTGAAGTCTTACCCGGGATATCTCCCACGGCGTGGCCTTTACGCCCGAACCCTGCCACCAGGACCTCGTCGTTCTCCTCGATGTAGTTGAGGCAGCCATCGCGAGGGACGAACGCGGTGATCTTCTTGCCGTTCTTGATCAGCTGGACCCTCACACACTTGCGGATGGCGGAGTTGGGTTGTTTCGCCTCAACCCCACTGGAAAGGGTAATGATATCCAAATAAATGTGTGATTCAGAACAAACTCGCATTTATAAAATACCCGGATTGTTTTAAGAGAACCGCAAGTCTACACGACAAAGTTTTGATTTTATAAAACATTTGGATAATATAATAAATATTAATATAATATTTAGCACCGCGTCTTACTACCCGTTCGGGTTATACGCTTTAAGTACTAATTACTCTAATGGACTAGGAAATTGGAAGGTTGAAATAGAGTAAGTGAACCCGCATTTGCGTGGAGAGAGTGGAAAACCATTTAGGAAAAACCACCCCCAGTTCACCCGACCGAGATTCGAACCATCGATCTCCCTGTCCTCAACGGTTGTAGCTAACTACGCCACAGAGGCGGGTGATATAATAAAAAATGTCCTGTCTCTTAGTACTTGTTAGGGTTATATGGATATGTTAATTAGATATGAATGAGGACATTTTTTAGAGGAAATGTACCCAAATTTGTGTGGAGGGAGATTGGGAAAACATTTTTGGAAAACCGCCCCCAGTTCACCCGACCGAGATTCGAACCTCGATCTCCCCGTCCTCAGCAGTCGAGCTTCAACACGACAAGCGCGTTAGCCAACTACACCACCGAGGCGGGTGTTTTTATCTAATTATAATTATTAAATATAATAGAAACTAAAAGAGGTTTGAGAGTATAAAGGTTATCCTAGTGGGCAGTTCTGTAGTTATTGTCTCAAGTTTTTGGTTCTTGGCTACTAAGTGAGTTTATCTATGCAAGAGGGTGAAATAAAGCTGTGTGAGAGTTTGATTAATGTTAACTCACTGACAGATCTACAATGTGTTGGTTGAAGGGAATAAAGAAAATATATCCAGTTTGTAAGACGTGAGTTTGCTACGGAAAAAATATGTTTAACGTGTGGTTGCTTATGCCTTTTGAGCCTTGGGATACCTTGAGAAATAGGCGAGTCGAACAAATATTTTCGAAATTATGAATGTAATTAATTAATTTAGTGTGTTAAGTAAATTATTTTTACCTTTTTTTTTTAAAGAAACCTTAAATTAAACGTTCTTGGCCCCCATTTGTTTTGTCTTAGGCCTATTGGCTAAATAAATGATCCATTTCAAAATTCTGAAGAAAGTAGGCCATATATTTAAGGGTGTGAGCATAGTTAAACACATTTCACATACTTAAAACTTCAAAGAGGTTTGTTCCGAGTATAAAAATACTACAAATTATTCATATTCAGCACGCTTTGACATGAGGTGAAGAGTTTTAATTATTTATTTTACCATGCGTTAATAACTGAGAAGGTTGAATTTAAAGGAAGTGAGACCACATTTGTGTAGAGGGATAGTGGAAAGCCATTTAGGAAAAACCACCTTCAATTCACTTGACTGAGATTCGAATCTATATATCCCCGTCCTCGGTGATCTGGCTTCACACGAAACTAGCACCTTAGCTAACTACACCACCAAGGCAGAGACTCAAGACTTCACAATCCTGGGTCTCCCCCGAGTCCAGAAAACATTGAACCTTAGATGAATATAGAAGCACTTTCGGCCATTACACCTTATTAATCTTAACCCTTGAGGCCCCCATTACAACTGTTGTAAAGGTCACAATATTTGGTCAGAAAAAATGCTTACACTTTCTCAAGAACTATTCCTTTGGCATGAGACGCTCCTCCGAAAGGATTGGCCTTCCACCTTGTGCCGAGATGAGCCTTCTTGTAGTCATTGTCTGCCCATCTCTGATCGCGACGGTGATTCACGTGCTTACGGGCAGTCCTCAGACCACGCGGTTTACCTTAAAACACGAGCCGACAAACGGTTATAAAGGTAGGCCTTTCAACTGGGCCAGTTTCTTCAATCAAAGATAATCTTGTTTACAATAAATAGTTCTGATAGCAGAATTAAACAAACCATCGATACCCAAACTTGTTATATAGCGGCTGTATACAAATAGTACACTCAACTTGAGGCAGACTTTACACTTAACATGCACTTGTGAACGAAGACTGCAAAAGATTATTCGAACGGCAGAATATCCTTTTCACACCCTTGAGTACACGTACTGCTTCCTACCCATGATCTTGGCAACTATTTTAAAAACCATCAACCCGAATTAGCGTAAGCCACTTACAGATTTGTGGTGACCTATTTTCACTGCACATGCCAATTTACCCAACACAACACTAAAAACCAACAAATATATTTAACGTATGTTATCAAAGATCACATTACTATACGAGCTTTATCTCTAGCAGACGAAAAATTAAACAATTGCCGATTAAACACCACATCAACGGCGTGTCAAGGGTAACTTGCTGTCGCCCTTTGACTCAAAGGCATGTAAGGGGTGCATTGGAAAACTTTGTGACTATTCGGATAGATCTGCACTTGATCACGTGATTGCTAATGTAACTATCAATTGAACGTCAAGAGTCGACGGCGCGTGAAGTAGACTTTGGATACAGCCAAGACTCGAATCATTTAAGGCCAGTCTACAACCAACATACCCGCTTGTCGGACTCGCAACTACGCAATTGCAAATGCACTCGTAATTACGCTTTTATTAAATACAAAATAGACTGTCTACAATGAAAAGTCGTAAAACGTAATTTCAACCAATAGGAACAAACATCAATGATGACTGTAAAAGTCAAATTCATATTAATGTTTTCAAATAAGAAATATATATTTAAAAAATATTTAAATGGTTAAATACACATGATTTTAATTGAAAATCCTGTATTAATTACTATACATTTCCAAGCGTTTCTGTCATAAACCAAATAACTTCATATTATTTGATTTTAGTAGTCCATCCATATTGGGTTTTTTTTATTGGCTGAACGTAAGCCAACGCAACTACATAAACGCAAGAGATGGACGATGTTCATCCCCTCCCGACAAGTGGGTCCGACAGTTCTGACGTACGATTGTGTTTGTGTAAGCTATTGTAGACAGACAAAATTACGTTATTGCGTAGTTGCAAGTCCGACAAGCGGGTGCGTTTGGTTGTAGACCGGCCATTAAGGAAAGGGCAGGTGTATATCTTAAGGATTGTAACCCCCCACAAAAAAAAAAGCACGTGGATGTCGTAGAATTCCAAAAGTTCAATTAATTGCTAATTCATAACTCTCTTAAATAAGTTTAGAGGTATATTTCATAAACTCATAGAAGCTACTGAAATAAAGGTGTACCAGACGAATATTTCCCATGTATGAAAAAAATCAAGCATGTGTTCATTACATGTCAGTAATACATAATATTAATCTTGAAATTTGATCAAATAGTGAGTTCATAATGTATATAAATAATGTGTGGAACTTGTTATTGATCAAACTTACAGCACATTGTTATTTACTTACCCATTATATTTAAAACACTTTTATCTTAAAAGTAACAGACTCGAAGGCTCTATAAAAGAAACAGGAAATTCATAAACGGAAGTACCTTAAGAATATGTGTTCGCGTAATAAAACATAGTCATAGACATAGAGTCAAGCCTTACAGGGAATTATTTTAGATAGTAAGTAAATAATAGAAAGCTACACTATTGTACAGCGTATAAAATGTTAAAAAATATATATATTTGATCCCATTAAGTGGGGAAGTTTTAAACTTTGATAATGTATAGATTGCAATGCCCCGAATGAACTGCGGATTTTTTTAAAAGCCGATTGTGGCCACTGGTGCCACGATATTGGCAAAATAGTGCATAAAATAGCTGTTTTTTTTCCTTTCAAAATATATCGCTTCTGGTACGTCACACGGAAAAAAAAAGTTATTATCAAATTTAAAAAAGCATAACATTTTCTACAAATCATATCGAATGCATTTATTTTCTAAACTAAATAATTTCTTCGCAGCAGCCGAGCATTGAAATATATTAGTTGGAACGCCTAAACGCCACTGTAGGATTTCTCTTGATTTGACGGGATAACATAAAGACAACTGTTGGTAGTTTAAGCTAAGTGATTATTTCCCTCCCTCAATTACCCCTATTGTCTCTTACATTACTGAAAATTTCTTAGAATTAACCATCCTTGAGGACACCAGCGTCTTGGAACATGGTTTGGTTAGCTTTCTCCCTCCACCAATGGTTTTTGACTCGTCTCTTGCCAACTCGGGAAATTTTTCTCTTTCTCGGGTTCAATAGTACAGGTAAATATCTAGATATTTTGTATTGGAAACAGTGATAAATGATAGTGAAGTGATCTTTATATGTTAATTAAACACACTACAATAATTACTGTTAGAGGGGAGCTCCTCTCTCGACAGCGTTCAAAGGTAGGCTTAGCAAAAATCTACTTTTAGAATCGTGATTTTATTTCAATCTTTGATTTAGTGGTTTTACAGAGTTTATTTACCGGTTTGCGTCTCGAACTAAAATGGCTCAGTAGCAGATATGCTTTATTTGTGATACAACTATTTCGGACAGTACCACAGTTGAGGAGAAGGAAAAGGGAATATAATTATTTAGTCGATTGGGTTTGAAAAAGAACGTTGGAATTATATACTTTCTTAGTAAAAAGACTTCTGTGACTCGTGTAGTCAGTGGTATTGCATTGAGAAATGCATGGGTACCTCATTTAAAAAAAAGGTGAGACCAACCACTTAGCACCATCATTGAGATCAGACGGAGTTGCTTTTTATTTTAAACATAACTGTTTCTTGTGTTCCGGGGAAATTACGAAGGAATTTTCAAAGGAACAAAAGAAGGCCAAATTAAGTGCTGACGATATAATTTAGGAGGTTCACTGCTTGACTGTAAAAGACTCAGTTTTAAAATCAGCTCGGGCTCGGAATGATGAAAGGAGTATTGAAATCATCAAACAAGTGTAATTGACACCAAATTAAGTCACACCTGAAGACCGGTAACACATGTCATGCATGAAAAAACTTTCTCGTCATCCAGAAATTGTCCACAGAAGTAATCGTCCACCAGCAATGAATGTCGATGAAGCGTTGGAATAAATATATTGTTTCCTATCAAAAGATAGCAAGGAGTGCTATTTCTGTCTAATGGAATTAATGGATAAAATTAATAGGGATTTTTACTCGAAAGTTGATACAGTAAAATCAAGATCGCTCGAGAAGTACGGTGATGACATTATGATCGCTCAAATCGGAAAAAGATCTCCCATTATTTTCTTCCGTAGCACTGGATTCAAAATTCTCTCGGATACTTAGTGTGGAAAAAATAACTTTGGACCAAATTAGAAAGACTTCGAGTTGTCAAAGCAGCCTCAATGATTTTATTGGAGATATTCGAAGTCAGGTTCATGACATGACGCATTAATGACCAAACGATAGTTTTTTTTGAAAGATATTTAGTTTGATTCATAGTATCTGACTTGTTATGTGATTGAACTGCTCTAATCTTATATAAAACAATCTAAGGATCCCACATTCTAAAGTTCTTAGGGACTCCAAGCTGCCTAGGACCAACCTTCCTCGATAATGTATCTCACCTTTGCAAGTCAGCGTTGCTGCATTTATAAATAAAAAGTACGGCTCCAAACAGCTTCTGGACTTTCTTTCAGCGATTCTGTGTGTCATTTGATGAGGCATTACTTTTCCAAATTTCGGCCATCGTGCCTCCTGAGATGATAGAAAAATCCTATTTCTCCCAGTATGTTTTCGACAACGCTGACTTTAATGCCAACACCCTTGATGGTCTGCGTACTTTTCATACTACGGGATATATTAATTATGTGACGCCTAGCACCGCAATTATTTCAGAGACAACTATAGGAGGTTTTTTAAATATAAAAACAAAAATTATCGTCCGTAAAACTTGCAATGAAGTGAGTAATTTTTAAAAATGAGATTTTTTTAAATAGCGATTGAATTCACTCGGCTTCTGCGCTGAAACTATTTATTTTAAGAAAAAATGTATTGGACATATTTTGTATAAAATTTAATGACTTTTTAATTTTATAGTAACAATTTTTTCCATATGAGGCGCCCAAAGCGAGATATTAAAAAAAAAACTATTTTGGGCATCATTTTTCCAAGATGATGGATGCGATCGAATTTTGCATTTTTCGCATTTTATTCAGGGTATTGAAATGTACATGGTATTCCCAAAGTTTCGAAACTTCCACACTTAATGCGATCGGAATCTACCCCTCCTCTGGACTACTATAGAAAGCCTAAAGGAAGGCGTAAGCCGAATAGTTAGGCTCGCTTGTGATCCGTATACTAACTACTACTTCTTGCAAATATTGGTTTTACAATATGCCACTACGTGCACTTTTAACATTTATAATTTATAAATTAAATTTCTAAATATAACGAGCCTTGATTTGGTTTGTGCCTCATAATAGGCGTAAGATAACAATAATTTTGTCATAGATCTGGCTAACACTAAATAATATTTAAATCTGTACCTTAACATAATAATTAATGTTTATAAATTTTAAAATACCGATATACAAGTTTACTTTTGTTAATAATATTTTTTTAAATTTTTAGATTCTGTTGGAGGATACTTTTTGAAAAATGCTAACATATTCTACTGTAGTCAACAATAGTATAGTTCCACTAGTTTATTGTTATAATTTAAGTAACCAGAATAACAGTTGCAACTCATGTGACTTTACGTAAGAATATAATATAAATGATTTTAGTAATTTTTTATATCAATGGGTACAGGCTAGTGAGACGTGGTGAGAGAAACGAATTTTTCGGGGATATTTACTGGGCGCACAACAGTATTTCAAGAAAGCCAGAGAAATTAATATTTTTTATCCATCTCAGCTTACTAAGAATAGACTAGAGCTATGAGAATAGTTTCATTACAAACTTGTTTTTAGTAGTGCATTATTCCTTTCTTATGTTGGCTTAACACGTGTATGGTTATTGATGGTTAAATGTAAGAAACCTCAGTCCATCTAGCAGAAACCTTAAAATGTATTTATATGTATTTTGATAATGTCGTATTAATAGTACTTAAACTGTCACGTCTACACAGTTAACATTGGTAAATAAAAAATACATTATATTAGTGCCATTAAATATTTAAGTAATAGTAGACATCTGTATAAACACAACCTACAATGTCTAGCAAACTAAAGTGGTTTGCCTCCGAACCGGGTAGAACTCTTTCTGCGGTAGGAGTGTGCGCCGTCGGAGTAGGTTTAGCTTCAATACATTTATTTCCCCATTCTCTTCTTCTAGACAAGTACAGAGAATATGTTCAAATGTACAAGTTCGGACTACCCGTCTCGGTCCCCAAGAAAGTTCTGGAACGGATAGAAAACGTGACGCAAGATATGAAGATCCCCGACTTGGAGAAAGGCACAATCAAACCCTTCACAGTTTTTGGGTTTGATATATATCACGCGGGGTCGACACACAACAGGAACGGGGCTATCCTAGGTATACCCTCCAATTTCAACTACGAAACAATCGAAGATATCGATAAGGCTAATATCAATGTAAACAACGAGTCTGTGACCTGGAGTAAACCGGCCGCCCAAGAATTGTTGGCATCTCTGGTTCTCAGCGAGAAAGCACAGAAGTTCGCCATCGGCCGAGAACTTTCGGTGCTCCGTACCTTCTACGTTTACCAAAATGCCGCGTACCCTTCGGCTTGTATTGTTTTCCTGTATGTTATATCACGCTTTTATAATAATAAACTGAAACTGTTCGACAAACCCATCGTGTACCGGGGAGCTTTATACACGATTCTAGGACTATTCAGCTTTGGAATGTGGGCGTTTATGAAAGACTATAGCACCGTCGACAGGGAGCTAATGGCGGATAAAACGACATGCGACTTGGGCGAAGAGTACATGGAGGGCGGTGTTGAGTTTTATTCCAAAATATTGCAGCGTAACAAGGCGCTGAGGGAACTGATGGGGAGCGCGGGGGAGAAGATGTACACCGTGACGGGCAACGAGCAGTTTCTCATTAGGAACAAGAGGTTGCCCATCTTGCTGAGGAAGGAATACACCGAGACGCGGTTGAAACAGAATAACGAGGAGAAGACTTCTCAACAGACAGATACAAAAGTTGAACAAAGTAGCGGTGTCGAGGTGTCTCAGAAACAAACACTTGTAAACGTAGAGCTCCATCAGGACAAGAAAGCTAAAGAGCAGGCTGCTTAGTAAGCCGAGTCTCGGGACGAAAATAATACAATAAATAGGGAAGATACATTTACCGCCGGTAGTTGTTGCTTGAAAACTTACGTTAGTGTCAGAAAGATGTGTTTAAAAATGGTTATTTATGCCCTGTAAGTGTGAATAAACCTGATTTTGAGTGTAGATAGTTTTTACTTAAATTGTTGCTTCTTTTATTTGTCCTGTATTCCCATACATCCACAATCCTCTTTTACCTTTTAAAATGATATTTTCTCGTAGATAGATACATTAATTTTAAAATATTAAGAGACAAAAAAGATCTTTTTGACGGTATCGACTACCAGTTTAAAGCAAAAGATGAAATAAGTGCTTCCCGCTTCCTTCGGAACAAACTTTAGGCTAAGACATAAGCCATTGTTAGACCAACAACAAATAGTTCTCTGAATTACTGCCAAAGAAAGCTAGCTATTATGTCTCGAATTATAATATTAACAAAAAAAAGTTTGGTTCTGATGACTTGTTATCAGGGGCATTAATTGTTAATTTGAAGCACTTTTCCGGGTCTGATGACTCTAAAGAGCTATGGGTGCAGGTTGTATTCATTTGTTTGACACATGCTTCATGTTTTAATGTTCTGTCAGCCTTATAGATAGGGTTCCGGTCTTATTTCATCATTGAACAGCTACGAAATGATGTATTTTTGTTATTGTTCATTGAAAAGTTGTTTAAAAATAAGTATTTTTCTTAACAAATAAACTATACCCACCTCCTCGCACCATCACTTGCCCTTAAAATGAACTTATTTTACCTCTCGAGCTACTCGCACATTGGAACCGACCATGCATGACTAAAGGTTGTGTGTGATCGCACAAATTCGCCCGATCAATCCCGACACGAGACAATAGAAGAGAGTCCTCACGCTGAAGGCGACACAGTCGTCCATCTACACGCATATTGTTCCAACCTGCGACCAGATCCCAACAAGTTGAGATTTTTTTGTTAAAGTCGTACGACCTGATTAGTCACCTGTGTTTTGGTTTTAAAATTTTTCAAAATGTAGACAGAAAAATTGCTAGCTCTCCGTTTTTGAGAAGAAATCCGTTTTGGGATCCAAAAAAAAAGACGACTACCATATGAGAAACATTCAGAAAGATTCGTGATATATTTGTTTGACCCACTCATTCTTCCTTCGACACCTTCTTCATTGCCAGATTGACAGATTATTTTCAAGGAGGTACAATTGAGAATTCACTTTTTTACTCCTATTTAAAAAAAAAATCAAAATAATACACCACTCAACGACAACTAGGATTTACAAAGACAGATCATATCTGATGAAGTCGGTCTCAATGTGCGGAATCCAGTCGTACAACCAAGTCGGGTGGAGTCATACGTCATCTGTTCCAATGTGCAAGTAGCCTTAAGTCCATGACAGCTCTGTCCATTGCACTTATTTTGTACTAAGCGCAGAGCACTTTAAACAGAGTGAAATACGTGGTTAAAACTGGTTGAGCACGCGACTTAAAAGTGTCCCGTGGTTACAGGGATGTACAAATATCAATCTTGGTGTCGATTCAAGTACATTCGTTAAGCTGTGTCCACACTTGTGTTTGCATCATCCTCATAACAAGTCCCTCTCGCTCGTCTTGGACCTGTCTCTTCGACACAATCACGAGGGCGATACACATATCAGACGCATGTGCTCCACTTCTGGTTGTATTCCATCGTCGCAGCAAAGGAAACCGCGGGGTGAGGGTACGACATGGCTGGGCGTGCTTTGAACAGAGCACTGTCGTGGGTCAGGTTTCGCCACTATCCACCCACTACAACGCCCTAACGTTGGAATATTATTGGTCGCATCGATGATCTCAACGGAACAAAGATCAGACCTGCTGATGAAATTTGGTCTCGGCCATGTTTGTTCGTACCATAGCCCACTCTAGCCCTGATCGCGACAGATACAACACAAGTGTGGACCCGGCTTTATATGTTAAGTTTTGTTTATAGCACCGCCTTTTACTGATCATACGGGCTATGCGCGCATGTACTAATTACACCCATGTGTTAAGGATGAGAAGTATTGAATTGAAAGGAATTGCATCCGCATTATTGTGGAAGGAGAGTGGGAAAACAATTTAGGGAAAAACCTCCCTCAGACCTGACCAAGATTCGAACCCCAATCTCCCCAGTTCAGTTTATTGCGAGAGTCACACCTTGTACCATTTGACCATTGAAATGGATCTAAATAGTTTTATTATTATTATTATTATTATTATTATTATTATTATTA
>CABFOV010011163.1:0-14281 GCA_902141375.1 Timema poppense
TCACTAATCTGTTACGAACTCACCGCAAGAAAGGTAGGTAAAGAGAAGAGGTGAATATTTATTTTTACTTCCAAAAGGCGACACGGTATTTCTACCTGCCCATGTAGCACCCTTAAGTCCCTGCACCTTGTCACCACAAGGAAGTCCTTTACCGAAACGCTACTGAATCGGAGGTGGACGCGGCCCCCAACCAGTAAACTTCGGACTCTTAGTGAAACCTCAGCGATGTGGTTGGAAACACGCCTCTTCCTCGTCCGAAATATCGGCTCGAACCCCTCAAACTTTTTCCTCGTAATCTTCCTTTTTAGATTTTGTCTGTATATTGTCTCTTTTAGTTGGTCCACTGTCATGTCTGTGGGTATATCAAAGATCGTATTTTTCCTTGGGTCCTCACACTTGAGCTGAGCCCCTCAAGCACCAGGATATCCTGTCTTACCTTGTTTGTGTCCTCTAGTTTCTACGACCACTACCTTACCAGCTGGCCTGATGGAACGGATCCTGATTCTGTCCTTAGCTGCCTGGCCGCTGGATGGACCTGCTGTCATTATCTGTTCAAAAGTGAGTTTCCTCAGTGTCACTTCCTCTTGTATCTTCTTTCCTTCTTCTCTAAGACACACATTCTCCCTGTCCAATTGCTGGTTCGCAACAATAGCAGGTTGTCTACTTCAAACTCGAGCGGTGACCTTCTCATGGAACAGGTTGTCGAAGTTTTTGCATCAGTCATTCTCTGGCTCACATTTTTCTTGTCCAGTATTCTCATTCAACTCCTCTTCAGACTCTGAATCCCTTCCCTTCGACTTTTTCTTCCTGTCTCTTTTAAGCATCCTGAATAGAATGTTTTCCAGCTCGTAACAAGCTTCACTTCTGCGAAAACTTCCACACAATCCTCGACTCTTACTTTTCTGAATTTTTTGATATGTTTTTACTGGTTTTTCGTAGAGCGCATCTAACATACATCCACCTACTGGCACAAAACTTCTGTTCTTGTATTGTCATTGTATAACTTCAATTGGGTCAAGATTTTTTTTAATATACAAATTATGTTATATGAAGATTCACCTTGGTTGCAACAGTTACATGACTTTGCCAATTAAAATATTGATAGCTATAATACTCTGTTTAGCCTAAAAAGTAGAAGTCTTACCTTGATGGATTAAAGTATAATATAATAGCATAGTGCCATAGTGTATTCTGTCAAAGTAAAACTGCCAGATTAAATGGTAAAAGAAGTGTACATTACAAATTAAATTACACGTTGTGATAAATATCTTGATTTATCAGCTTATGATGAAATATTACAATCAACTATGCCATCAAATATTTCCTAATTGATTTTAGTGCATACATTTATAAAAAAAAGGCTTAATATAATATTTTTTCAATCCTAAAACAATTTACAAACAATATTAAAACTTCAATTCACGTTTGGAAATATTTGATTCGCTTTGAATTGAAAAGTGGGTTTTCCACAGCTTTAATAACACCATATTTAAATTTTTTGATGGTCAAGATATAACCCTAACATGGACATTAACAAAACTTTTACTTGATATGATGGATAATGGAGCAGGCAAATTTAGAGACCACAAATCCAAAATAGAGAAAATTTTAAAATAAAAGAAATTTAAGGCTCCAATCAATTTATTAAAAAGAAAAAAAATTACAAGTTGACATTAAAAATTAGTCTCCTAGCATTACTGTTGCTATCAAAGCATTTGATTTAAATAGTGTTGAAAAGGTACTCATTCATACGAAAGATGAAAAGACTGTTCATTTTCTCTTTTATGAAGGTCATGTAGTTTAGAGACGTGCTCCACCAATGTGTCCGTAAGAGCTATATTTTGATCAACCCACTGCAGAGAATTCATGTGTGCGTTCAAGATCCGACAAATCTGCCCCATCTGGTAACAAAAGGATTAGATCATTTTATCTTACTCATAAATATAATTTATCCCCAATAAACTGGTGTTGTGCAGGAAATAGAGATTTCCTGCGAGAACAGGACTGGGAAAATTAAAAAAAACACCTATATTGTCAGGCTAAAGAGGGTGCATGAGATTGTAGAGGAAGCAAGGTGGTATGGGAAGAGCAGATAAAAAGTGTGTGAGTCAGAGGAGAAGAATGGTGGAAGGGCAGAGGGAGACGAAGACATTTTAATAAATTCATCTGGCCCCAGGCTGGAAACAGTTCACGATGATAATAAAACACATGTTTTGGATATTTACGCAAGCAAATTGATGATAGAAAGGAATAAAAGAAACAAAATTACACTTACTGGATCATTTGCATCTTGAGTTCTATTTGATTCATTGAGGTATTCAATTATCTCTTTAAGATCTTCAGACATTTGCTTCATCTGAGTGTCAATGTTTTGTGCCAGCTGGTATCTAATCAACAAAAATAGTTATTTTTCTGAGCCTGAATTCAAAAATTGTTTAAACTATTCTGAATTGCCTGAAGATATTTTATTTTAGAAATAAAGTAATCTTTCCTAAATGTTAATCAAAGTTAATCAATCAAAGTCTTGGTTTATTTAGTTTGTATAAAAGGTATGGATGTCAAATTCAATCCCCCAATTATTAATATTACAATTTAATCCTTAGCGCTCAAATCTTATTAGGTGAAAACGGCTTACAGTTATTTTGGCAAATGAGAACATTTTTATGGTAAACCATGATTTATGTGCTTACGTGTGTTCCCTTTCCGGATCAGAAATATTAGAGTCTGCGAGTTCTTTCTCCAGTGGAGCAAGGCAGTCCTCCAGGTCACGCTGTTGAGCCACGATGAAGTCCAGTTCCTGATCCAATTGCTGCTGTTCCATTTTCACTCGCTCCACTGCATTATTCAAACTTACAATCTACAAGAATATTTGTAAAAAACCGAGATGATAAGGGCATGTAATGATGTAATGAGGAAGGAGAAGATGCCAAAGAAAATGATGGAAATTTAGTATGTAGGTAAAAGCGCACAAGGGAGGCCAAGAAAGAGGTGAGGACCTGGCAGAGCAACAAATATGGCAGTCAGATGATGAGTCAATGTCTGATACAAACATGTAAAATGTTTGTTCCTTTGTAACTTGGTTGACATGGATATAAAATGTCTTTATCACCAATTAAGTTTTTAGAGTGATAAAAAGAGATGAGGTAAGAGATTTTTAATTTTTGTTGTGTTAGGAATATATTACTGGAAAGGTCGGCAAATACATCAATCAAAAATTGATTTACAGGTACTAGAAAATATGTTTGATTTTCAAGTAAAGAAATATTAATATTTGGAGTCCTAATTAAGATCAACCACATCTTCACCATTTTAAAGTTCTTGGTTCACACTTTAAATAAATTAATTCAACAAAAAAAAAACGAGTTTGAATGTTCAAAAATTGTAAATAATTTACATGAGTTAAAGTTAAAATTAAGAGATTACAAAATCATACTGTACTAACCTTATCCCCATTGGCAATGAGCAGTCGATCCCAGGTGTTTACTTGGGTCGCCTGGTTCTGGAATACTTTCTCTTGCTCCTGAAGTTCCATCGCCCACTTGTTGATGTTTTCTTCAAGCTGGACAAAATTTAAAGAAGCACTGCTTCCTGTTGTAGCACTAGAAACACTAGAAGAAAAAAGAAAAAGGAGTTAAATACAACAATGTGTAAGAGTAGAATAATGAAATACCTTGTAAAAGGTTGAGGGTTTATGCTTAAACACAATTATTCAATATGATGAAAAAAAATAATTTAATATTCAGGCAAAGCAAAGGGGAGAGAAAATGACCTTTAATTCCTCCGCCCTGGCCCTCCCCCTCATGTAACTCTAGGTTGAAAGGGACAC
Organism: Timema poppense; assembly: GCA_902141375.1. Lineage (NCBI taxonomy): Eukaryota > Metazoa > Arthropoda > Insecta > Phasmatodea > Timematidae > Timema > Timema poppense. The sequence continues at coordinate 3,827 of CABFOV010011163.1, forward strand.
ATCTTATACAATATTTAGGATTTAAAAAGGCTACAAGACAAACATTTGGACAGGTTAAGTATTTTATCTCTCTAGCCTTACTGCATGAATAGTTACTTTTTATAAACAGGTTTTATTTAAATAAATCTTTCAGAAATGTGCTTAGGAGTTATTATTATTATTATTATTATTAGCACCGCTTCTTACTACCCATTCGGGTTATACGCACTTACGCTAATGTGTAATGGTAGGGTGATTGTGAGATGAAATGGAGGACCTACAGTTTAACGTGGAATCCGAACCACGGTGGAGGCCTGGCATTCCCCACATTCACAAGATGTCTTGTCAGAGGTGAAGGAAGGGTTTGGTAATCAGAAAAATCTGTGCCGAGACTGAGGATTGAACCCCGGCCGCCAGCACAAAAGTCTGACACCTTACCCCTAGCTTAGGAGTTGTTAGCGCCTGGGACCACACTTTTATCACTAATACCCCACCTAATTTTCGCGCCATGCCAAAGATAATTTTTTTGGCCTTTCTGGCATTCAAACCAAATTATTTCAATGCTCTGACTTCTGTGCTAGGGGCCCTGGGTTCAATCCTCAGTCCTGGCACATATTTATCTGATTGCCAAACCTTTGCTTCACCTCTGACAAGACATGTATTAATCACAACTTGTGAATGTGTGGAATTCCAGGCCTCCACCGTGTTTCGGATTCAACATTAAACTGTAGGTCTTCCATTTCATCTCACAATCATCCTACCATTACAAATTAAGTGTAAGCGCGTATAACCAGAAAGGGTAGTAAGACGCAGTGCTAATAATAATATAATATTTCAATGCTGGTCAAACATTGTAAGAAGCACCACAGTTTAAACAATCATGGTCATAGTCTAAGCAAAAAAAAAATTCTGTATAGTTATGAGGCGACTCAATTTCTTAAATATGTGGCTGAGAACTCACACAGTCGATGTGGCGAGAATAGACTGAGGAGCGGAGGTTGTTGATACTGTTGTGGTAGTAGCAATGGTCGAAGCAACGGTGGAACTGACCGCCAGAGAGAAACTAGTGGGTAGTGAGAAGCTGGCGGAGCTCTGGGTGGGGGCCACAGTCCCTGTCAACACACTCTTCTGTGGCTGACCTTAACCACAAAACAGACCTTACATACATTAACTGCAACTAAAATAATTTACTTTCTTACGATCTGCCCAAGCCTTTCAGAAAATATTTATAGACTCAACAATTTCGAGCTAGTTTTATGGCCATTTCAGTGCACTTTGTGTGTCTGGTGATGCATTATTTTCTCCTCACTATTTGTTGGCATGTTGTTAGTGAAATATTCAGTTAGTGGGATGTTTTATTTAAGGAAGAAGGTGGGTGTAGGAAAGAGGGATGCAAAGAAATAGAATTGAACAAAATATTACGGCTATTACAATGAAGAAAGGAACATAGTTTACACACTCAAACTGATGTCAATGGATAAAGGTAATCCTGATTATTGGAAAAATGATTTGAGTGTTTGTTGCTACCTCGACATTTGTTTCATTATATCGGAATGCATCAGAAAGGAGTGTAAAATGCGAAAGGCAACTTCCTAAAAGAGAAAACAAAAAACAAAACAAAAAGGAGAAAATGGGAATTGCTAAATAATGGTATGGGAATGTAAAAATAATGAATAACAAAGGACAAATGGAGGAAATGAATATTGTATATAAAATATCTCTTTAGGAAAACCTTGCTTAACTTTTTGAGGTGCACTTTGTTACACATAGAAGGTACAAGAAACCAAATTTATGGGAATGAGAGGGGAAAGGAAGAGGAGGGAGAAACCAACAACGAGGGTAGTGTGCATATAGCACGTCAGATAGTGAGTAAACTGTAAATGTTGACAAGATCCGACACCTAAGTGTAAATGTGTACTATGGACATCTCAAAAATAATTACTGCTTTAACTTCTCTCTTTGGTAGATAAAGTTCAGCACCAGATGTTATATGCTGTAGATCTTGTACTAATAGGTCTCACATGAATCAGCCCGAGTGGTGAGTGTCTACGAATAAGGAGGTCACGCCTTTGGAGGAGGTTGGAAGTGGAAAGCATGTATAAGGATAACATGAATTCTGTTACGATGGAGAAGGGGAAGATGAAGTGGTTCCAAATAAAAAAAGTTATTGAGGCAAGGGAGTGCCCTTTTACTAATACTATTTGTAATGGTAATGGTTATGAATAAAGTGGCAGGAAATGTCAGAGAGGGAAGAATGAAAGCCACGATGTTCGCTGATGACTTGATGGTGTTGGGGGGAGAAGGAAGAGGATGTAAAGGAATGTAATTATGAAGTGAAAAAGAGTGGAATGAAAATTAGCATGGCAAATTGTGAAGTGATGGTAATGACAAGGAAGAGGATAATACCTTTTAAAGCTATAAGGTTGGATGGAGTAGAGCTGAGAAAAGTAAGGCATGTAAAATGAGAAGAGGACAGCAGGGAGAGTTGTTCTAGAGCTGTGTAAGAGAAATGCTATGGAAAAGAGGAGTGCCCTTGAAGTGTAAGAAAGTGCTGTATAGGGTGTACCATGGTGTCTACTCAACTTGACCAATGAAATTCCTGACTTTTTCCCTGATTTCCCCTGATCATTTCCTGAAATTCCCAACTAAAAAGTATGTCACATCCTTCAAACTCCCCCCCTCCCACCTCAATTTTCCACTAATCTTTTTTATTAATAACAAGTTTTAAAATTTAAATAAACATTTTTTTGAAATTTATATTAACGTTGTTTACTAGGAATTATAAAATATATTACACAGCTACAAACAAAAAAACACTACAGTTTGAATAACATTATTATTTACTGATTTATGATTATTATATTTCATATTTTGGTAAAACAACATTTTCCCAGATTTGTGTTGTAATTTACCAAATTCCCGACTTATCCCGTTTTCTCCCGATCACTTAAAATTCCCGGCTAATTCCTGTTTTCCATGGGTGGTAAACACCCTGGCGTATATATGCAGGAGAAACATGGACATTGAATGTAAGAGAGACAAGGAAAGTGGTGGTCATGGAAATTAAGTTTGTGAGGAGCATATTAGCTGTCACAAGGAGAAACAAGATTAAAAATTAAGTTATCTGGGGAAGAGTAAGAGTAACGGGAGTACATAAGATAGTAGAGAAAGCAAGACTGAAATGGTATGGACATATAATAAGGATGGAGAAGGAGAAGTTGAAGAAAATGATGGAAATGATGTATACAGATGTAGAAAAAGACCACACACAAGAGAGGTCAAGAAAGAGATGGGAGGAGCAGATAACATAAAATATGCAAGTGAGAGGAGAAGAATGGTGGAATGAAGGAGGAAGATGGAGCCATTAATTTTAATAAATTGCCCTGGCCACAGGCTGGAAATAGTTGATGATGATGATAGTTCTATGGTCAAATTCCAAATGGATATGCTTTTATTTTATAAATAGATTCCCACTCCCCCTTCACGAACATGTTTGCGTATTCTCTAATTTCCATATTCATAATCCATACCCTTTTTTTTTTCTAAGCATTGGGGTAGAATTTTTTTTTAAAAGAAACATTCACATATCCACCGAGAGTTTGATCAAATAAAAATAACATATTAGAATCCTTTATATTTTACTGTAAGAAATAGATCAGTAAGAACATAAATTTTAGTTCCAGAGTAATACTAGACAATCACAAATTTTATATTTAAGCAGTATCTATACACGACTTAAAATATGCAAGATAATTATGCCTTTTACACACAACTCAAAATATGAGAAATAACTATGCTCCTAGAATTTTAAATTGTATTATTTGCATACTTTTCAGATTACTTGATAGTTAGGCCTACTTTAAAACAATTTATAACGGGTCAGTATAAACTTTTCAAAGGTTGAAAAATTAATATAATCTCCATAACTAAATAATTGTGTAGATCTAATAATTTAAAATGTGTTAAATTCAAAATGTGTAGAAAAAGTTATGAAATAACTCATAAAACTATTTAAAAACAAATATTTAAGTTGTGTTATTGGTGCAATACTATAAAATGTGCTAGATTGGCAAATACAAAATAGGATTCCTTGAAAACTAACAGGTCCCTTTTTTAAAACGATAGCTTCTTACAAAACAATTAGAAAATAATTAGATCCTAAGTTAAAGAAATTGGATAATGTATAACTAAATAGACTGTGCAACTTTGGCCTAAAGAAATTGAATGGTTTATGTTAATAATTCTAGCTTTTCATCTACCATTGTAAGGTATATCGATTTCCTTTCTACTACAAAAACTGCCACCACTCCACCTACCACCTAACTTTAGTGGCATGATGTTAGTGTTAGGGGTGCGTGGGGAATTGATCCTTACTAAACTTGTGTTATGGGGCTGAGGGCCATAATCTACTATTAGCTGTCTTAAAATTGGTGGAAATACAGATCTTTCTCATCAGGACATCCAAGTATAGCTAGAGTGAACATTTAAGAAAATGAGAGGAAATATGCTTAGTAGGTGTTGAGCTCCAACTAATACTGGCATAACCAAATTAAGGTTCAACTCAATATAGTATTTATTCTAATACACTACCTCATTACAGGCCGGACGAAATATAATCTAAATATAAATGGAGATGATAAATGATTATATAAATTAGGAATACAGTAACATAATAAATAAAACAATTTTGTAAGATACTATATAATGCCATTATGACATAAATGAAACATTACACCCTATTTATTTGTTTATGGTCCGGGCTGAAGATGTTACATTCGAAGAGATAACATATTTGTACATTATCGTAAGTCCTACATATTATTATCAAGGAGAGTATGTGAACTTCCAGGCATCAAGTTGTCTCCTGGGCACGATTTTAGGTCTAAGACAGCAATCACCTGTAGGGAGGGGATATAACTACCCACACCAGTAAGGCAGAGCCAAAGGACAGTTCCGGTCTAGTGAAGTCAGGCAGGTGTCCCAGATTACAGCACTGGCAAAAAAATTGAAAAAAAACAACAAAAAACCAGCACCTTATAGGTATGTGATAACCTGTGTGGAGTCTTTGTGGTCACCACGTGGCGCAATAACCCATTAGTATCTGGAGTAACTAGTGAACTGGGTGGTGAACAGTTGGGTGATTTTAGCATTAACTGTTAAATATTACGAACACTTGTGAGGTAGAAATGTGGAGAGGGGTCGCCTGTTGATAATGACGCGCACACACACTAAGTTGCCTGGGGGTGGTCCAAATGAACATACCGACAACTAGTATCCTAAGCACGGACTTTCAATAACACTTCTATTGAACATAAACAAGTAACGGTACACTCAACATATCAACCAAAGTCATATCCCACGTTTTTGTTTTTCGAAAAAAGTGGTTGGGAGACAGGGGCCTCACATACGCACGCGCCCGAGGAGGGGTGGGGTAGTTTAAATCCTTTCGCAAAGGAAGTTCAACTCCTGTCCAAATCAACCACATGGCTTACTTTGGCCGTACTAGTTACTACGTACATCAAATAACTCTCACAATATCCTACCAGCCCGGCCATTATAATAATCTCTCATACCACATAACATATAATAAGAATCAATGGAATGGCCATTCTTACAAAGAGCTCAGCTCTAAGAATCTATTATGGTAGGATGAGAGATGGTCAATTGACTTATTCTGACCAAATTTTGTCTTAAAATAAATCAAACAAACATTTTAAAAGCAATATAAGTATTATATATATAATATTTAGAATTACTGACAGACCTATCAGTCGAATTAGTAATATATTATAATTTCAGCATATCATATTATATAATTCTAACTTTACCTCAAATAATAAAAAACTACAATAGTCAAAAGTCTTTACCACGGTGATAGAGGAAAAGGTTGGGGAGTGAGGGTTGTGACTAATTCAGACTTCTTCCACCAAGATGACGCAATTTGCTGAGGAGTGCTGTCAAACAGTCACTTACACCATATTGAACTAAGCTGTCACTCTGTGTACAAGCTAAAATAAAAAACAGAACTAAGCTTAAAGAGAGTATCCTGAAAATGTTTTTTAGCGCCACATCTTACCACCTACTAATGTTATATGCTTATGTACTAAATATGCTAATGGTTTTAAGAACTAGGAAGTTATATTTATAGGAAGTGTACCCACGTTCACATAGAGGCAGAATGGAAAACCATTTTAGAAAAACCACCCTCAGTACACTTGACCAGTATCGAATCCCGATCTCTCATATTTGGCAGTTTAGTCCATTGAAAGAGTAGCGCCTTAGACCATGTGAACACCAAAGTGGGTCTAGTTTGTATTGCCTTATTTAAAAGATTTCTAAGTTTAAATCGGACAATTCTTGTTTTCAAAAGTGGAAGTTAACTTAGGTTAGGATATAGCTGTGTGTTAGGATCATGCTTTCAATTTAATCAGACTAGTTGAAAATTACACCTCATAAGAAAAAAGGTCCCGGGTTCGATTTACATGTCTAAGAGACATTTTTTCAACTGATTAAATTTAATATTTATTTTTGTTACTAAGAAACCTTAGAGGAACTTGTTTGCACGACCTCATAGAAGGGAAGGTTGAGAGAAAGAGCAGCTTAGGAAGGAGGATGATTCAAATATTGGATGACTGGAAGGGGGAAAAAAATTATGGGAGCTGAAGGAGGCAGAGTAAAGGACAAGGCGCAGTCAGTCTAAATTAAATGATGAAAGGAAAGCTACCATATTCTTTCTACTTACTTGCGGCAACAGTTGTTGTAGTTGTTGGGAGTGTTAGAGTTGGGGCTGGTTTGCTAACATTGGCATCACCCCCTCCTAAGGAGAAGTTTACACTCCCTGCCACTAAAATCAAACACATCTCATCAAATGTAGTTCAAGAATAATTATAAACATATTTAATATATTTTATTTTTCAATGCATATCACTACTTATTTGGGCTCTAGGCCTACATAATTATGGATATTATGGATTTGGATTATTATATTAATTATGCTAATGTTATAGGGATAAGTAGGAAAACAAGGAAATGCACCAACATATGCATGGAAGGAGATTGGGAAATCATTTAGGAATAAAACATTCAGTACACCCTACAGAGATTTTAAACTCCTGTTTACCAATCTTTAGAACCCCAAATCATTTTGAGAGTGACACCTTGATCATGCGACCACCAAAGCGGGTAATAGATAAATGTTTTTACTTGCACTTGACTTAGCATAGCTTACCTGAAACAGCACACTTACTACATAATATAACCAACTCTGAGCCTAGCACCAAGAAATAAAGTATATTTGTGTACCTATGAAGGGGCCATGTACAAACACTAAATATTTTTCAGCCTCGTCAAGTATTTAATAATGGGCCGCTAAATACATATGCACACTGTTGAGAGTATTAATGTTAACAGTACACAATTGGGTACCTGTGGCTGTTGGTGTGGTGACTGGTAAAGAAAACCCTCCTGTCGTTTTTGCAGCATTTGTACCAAAAGCAAAACTCATTATGTCCACTACTATTCCTTGTAGTAACAATTCTGTAACATAAATATAGTGATAATTGAGTTTAGAGATATATAAATAATAACAATGATTCCACCTATCTAAATATTTTCAAAATAAATACAAGTGTTTGTGTTTACTTAGCTTGCATATATTAAAGATTAAAATAAATATTTTTTCTACAAATAGTTACTGAGTAGACATAAGTATATGTAAATTATTAGTATTCTGAGCTTATTTCAACTCTCTGTCTCACAATAGCCCATTTTTAAATAAGGAAAATTACATTATCCAATTCCAAAAATAATGCTAATTATTGTGTATTACAGCTACAACAAAAGATATAAAATTTAATATTCATAATTAATTACAAATGTCTATTAGGCCTACCATAAAATTATACATATAATAGGCCTATGCTAGTGTCACCATGAACATTTTTATCAATTTATATTATTATATCATACAAGGTAATATAAAAAGTATACCTTCTTAAAAATGATTACCAGATACTGTTTTTTTTAGTCCATTAGTCTCCTATCATGGAGGCATCCCATTGACCTTGACAAAGCTTTTCCATCATAGATATCTCCTAATGTAAATGTTACTCCCACAGTTCCCAAATTAAATAATGATTAGCTGACTAGATCACATATGATACCTTTCAAGTAACGTTAGTAAAAGACCTCCCAGGACATCTCTTATGTTAAGTTAACTGCAAGTAAACGTTAAGTTAACTTTAAGTTGATCGTGATCCCGGCATAAGGGAACGTTACTTGAAGGGTATAATGTGATCTAACCAGCCAATCATTATGCAAGTGACGTCAACAGGGCTACTTAGTAATTCATTTGTTGGTTTTAAGACCAAGGTCTACTCTTTAGCTTAAGTTCTTGTGATCAGGCATTGAAACAAAGTAATTAAAATAAAGTAGGAAAGCTAAATTTATCAAAAATTTTAGTAAGAGATATTTATTATATCAATTGGAAAATGTAAACATTCACAGATCATCACGTTACAAATAATATAAGTCACAAATCATACACGAGAATGCAGATGTTTGGCTCAAGTTGTTACGTTAAGTTACGTAAATTATGATCACACACCTGTTTTCTTAAGTTAAGTTAACTTTTGAGTGTTACGTTAATTTAATATTAAGTTGATCGTGATCCTGGCATTAGTGGAAGGTTATGCTTAAAATAACACATTCTGGTTGTGGATGAAACGAGACAATAGCAAAACTACCCAAAATAATTAACGAATATTGTGTATCTATATAAAACATGTGGTATATTGAAAGAGAATGCAATAATCATAAGTAACCAAAAGAACTATAATATTGATAAGGACATACTTAAAATAAGCTTAATGGATGATGCAGCTCAACAAATAATCTAGTCAAATAAAGTCACATATAAAAACAGAAACTTGGAGGCATAGTGAGGATACAGAAATACAATTATGCAAAATAATTAACAATTTAAAATATAAACATGTGATAGTGGGAAAGAATGTAATAAACTTAAGTAACCAAGAGCTAATATGTGAATATATACATAGTGGAACATAAGTAAAAGAGTTTAAAATACCACTCGGTACTTACTAATATTACCACTTCACAAGCTATTTAAGTGCACAAGCCTGTTTCTACAGAGATGCAATATTTTCATTCATGTGGGTAGGAACCTACGTCTACAGTAACAGTACAGTACTGAATGAGTGAATCCAAGTACATGTATCCTTAAACTACAATGACATTTATGGTGTAGATTGATACATACTACATAGGCAAGCTGACAGAAAAACTCCAAAATACAAAATCAAAATCACAGTAAAGTAAACGTTACTAACCATTTACCAACATAAGAGAAAAAAAAGGAACCAACTATAGTGAAATTTTTTTCAATTCAAAGAGTGTAGTTTTAGTTCCAAAACATATTACAGAGAGCACTAGTGATGACGCGTAATCTTTATTTTTGTGGGACTTGTACAAAAACTTAACGTCAATGATTTTTTCTCACCACCTGTTAATACGGTATATTAAATTAAATCCGTTTAAGTTTTCTTATTTTTTAAATCACTAGAGTTACCAAATCACTAAAAGAACTCTACAAACGGAAATAATAAAATAATACAGATTTTGAATAAAACTTACCAATGGATGACACTATTTCATTATTTGTACAAAAGTTGGGTACGTCTGTTTGTATGAATAGGAAACATATTGATGACTCTGTTGTTTAAATTTTGAAATTCAGCAATTTCTTTCTTTCTTATGTATATAAAAATGAACAACCGGTATTGTCCATCGTGTTCCAAAGGAACGTTGTGATTCTTTTTAACGTACTGAAATTACATTCGGACCACGGAATCTATTTGTAATGGAATGTTTACTTTTAGAAATGTTTTGGACTTACATACATTTTCCAGATGAATTGCACACTCATGTTTTTTAAATTCTTCTAACTAAATGTTTAATATCCTTACAGACTAGCGCTCTCCACAACCCCACACCACCAAATAATAAACAATTCACATTTAAACACTTTTTTTTTTTTATCAAACTAAGCATTAATAAAAGTTCTTTTTTTCTTGCCATCCACCTGCAAAAATGTGATGTCACTGGGCTGATGTGCTCCTAACCGTTTGAATTAAAAAATTTCTTGCAGTTTTAATGAAAGAACGTAGTTTTTAATTAATAATTTACTTTATTCATTTTAGCTAATAACTTTCACTCGTTACCCTACCTATTGTGTTTTACATACTAAATACACGATAAAACAAAATAAAAACCATCTTTTTGGAATCGTTAAACCTCGTAGACTGGCCTGATGAACTTCCATTGAGCGCGGAGTGGAATGGCCTAGAGAGATATTGCCCACTTGACGACCGGGCTTATCTTGTAGCATTTATTGGAACAAATGCTCCAAGAAAAAGTCTAAGTTCAAGAAACTCACCTAAAATGTCCCCCACTGTG
>CABFOV010011164.1:0-14277 GCA_902141375.1 Timema poppense
GGACATGAGGGGCGGTGCTAATCTCTAGCCCTTGTTTGATGTCTGAGTGAGTGGAGACTGATTGCGTGTTCGCTGTTCTCGGCAGTTGGTGTGACGCATCTGACTGTGCTGTGGTTACTGGATCGTCAACAGTAAGGGCCTTCTCCTACGGGGATACTCAAAACAATCTCCAGTAACTGGAGACCAGGAAACTGAAAGACTGGATAACTTGAGTTGCCCGGATACTAACACAATTCCAAAACTCAGTATACCGAGTTAAAATGACGCAGTATCTAGTTCACCAACTTACCTTCCTGTACCTTGTGAACCGTGATAAAATAAATGAAATATGTAGTGATTCTAGCAGTAATGGAAAGGAGATTATTATCCAGCATTATTAACTCTGACTCCGCTATAGAAGGACAAATAGAAGGAAATTAAGCATACATGCATACATTGAAAAGAACGTTCATTGTAGATTATTCGTTGCGGCCAAAGAATTGCAGGAATCAGACTCCAAATTCAACGCATTCTACAGGATGAAGAAGGAGACTTACTTAGAATTAACGAAGATGATTATTCCTGCCATACATTATAGGGTCACCACAATAAGGGAATGTGTGAGCCCTGATGAGCGACCGCTGATAATCTTGAGGTAGTCAAACTCCCAAGGTAAGTACCCATAATTGGTAAGTAGACACTTCTTCCATTATATCATATGCATTCGTATTTTTAAGACTGTTGTAATGCTTCATCTTATTACGCTATTGGGTTTATACTTCGTGTACTTAGTTATTACATTTGCAGTGGGTTAAAAGTAGTAGAAGTGTTGTTTACGTAATTTAATTTCAAAGTTTTATTTAAACCTATAAAATAGCACATTTAAAAATTAGCACACAAGTTAAATATGAAAAATGAAGAGAAAATCCATTATGTGAATAATTAAAACAAAAAATGGCAAAAAATAACTTTACACTTAATAGTAAACAGAAACACGCTCTAGTGCTTGGAGAAAAACAGCAGCTATGTAGAACCACAAAAGAAAAAGAAAAAACAAAAAATCACATCGCAACATGGACGTCCTCAATTCCAAGGCCCAGTAGTAAATAAGGCCTCATGGACAGCTTCTAAATACCGTTGTGCAACATTTTGTTGCGGCTGTTCCAGTAGCATTTGGTTTACAGGCGATGATTTCCTGGAAGAATTTCGTCAATAAGACGCAGAACCCTACGTCTGAAGGATCTGATTTGTGCATCCGTCATGGGTTTTATCTCTGGTAGCAGACTTAGAAGAAACGTCCGTTTCCCCTCTCTACTTTTATTAGAAGTTTTTGTAGGTTTTCTTGTCTTTTATTTTACAAATTCCACAAAGGTCTTGTCCACATTCGTCATCATTTTCTTACTCTTTGGTATGTTCCATCTGGGACTGATGAAAGAATCTTGTGTCATTTCCTGGGAAAGTTGAGCTTGTCCTTGTGAGAAAGTTACAGGCTGTAGCGAAGGAGTAAGGGGAGTTGGTGGTGGTGGAGCCTCGATTGACTAATATGCTATGATTTCTTCTTCCTCCACGGTCAGATCTGGTGTAATTTGTAATACGCAAGGCGAATTTTGTTCCGGATTAGGCTAAAGAGGTTGACCGGGTACTTTGTGTAAATTCTCAAACGTTGTACCTTGCGTTTAAAGAATGGATGCGTAAATTTCATGGCTTAGGCCAGATAGTAATTTTTTTTTACTTTTGCTACTTGAACCACTGGGAGAGGGTTTTAAGTGATGGACAGAAACAGAAAGGTGATTTTTCCACTTTTACTTGCACTCATTCACTGCAAATAAAGAAAAAATTACAAATAAATAAAAACAACGGCAATGAATAAATAATGAGCAAAAAAAAATGTATCAAAGTAAAAACATTTAGTAAAGAAATAAAAATACAAGAATAAAGCTATACAAAGTATAAATGAACACATTATGTAAGTTAGCTATTTAAAAAATCAAATGAATACAAGTGTGTTTAAATGTAATATGAAGTAACATTAAATTTATCTCTTGCCGGTATTTGGCAACAGGATGTACTTTTGTATCACTGTCAATGTACTTTGCTAAAGGGGAAAGTACAATTAAGGAGGTTTCTGAAAGACGGGCCTATAGACCTATAAGCCCTTCTTCGGGAAATCGTTTTAAATGAACCGCCATGTTGCTAATAAAATTCCTTTCAAATTTCATTATAATATTCCAATAATTAGTGTCTGGAAAGTAATTTATTTATGAAAAGACTGGTGAAAGTTTAAAAATGAGCTATGTAACATACTTCAAACAGTTTAATAAACTCAATGAATATAGTTCTAAGCAACCAAGACCGATGTGTGTGATTTTTGTACAGCCAGTGAGCAAAAGTCCAAAGATGATCCCAATGATCCCTGCAAAACTGACTACCTACTCCATAAGCTGAAGGCTGCACGATATTTAAAACTTAAATAGGATTTCATTCTTAAAGCGAAGACTGATCCTACTTACCTGGTAGTGGAATTTTTTTATTCACAAAACCATCCTGTGTCTAGATTAAACGTAACTAGTCAGTTTTATAAACGTATCTTATGGCTGAATGCGTTTAATATGCATATCCACACTGATGATTCATACCACATGTATTGTTTTATGGAGATGTAGGCCAAGAAAGATTCAAATTCTCTAACTTACTTCCTTTATAATACCCTGAAAAACTTGCCACGATTTCCTAATGTAACATGTTGTTTTGCTCTTAGGCGCATGCGGAAAGCAAAACAAAAACGCTGTTGTTGTATCATTCTGTTCATAAGTTGCTAAAATATTTCAGGTTGATGTTATTCATATATTTCCTACTCGTAGTTATTAATTTTGCCAATGCTACCGAAATTTTGGTTTAACTAAAACAAAACTTAAAAAGACTGAAAACACAACAGCATAACTTTATCTGTCTGCCATGGTAACATGTAAGACATATCCATCTCCTTTTGATGTAGTTATGGACAGAAATTTCATTCGAGATTTTAAAGGAGGTCTTAGTACGTTCATATTTCTCAAACCAGTAACAAAAGGGAGTGTCTTTAAAATACAGAAATATGGTATGCTGAAGTATACAACAGACGGAACTATACTGTGCTTGCCCACATACTTTGGCACCTACACACCCTTTCGTGTTTGTAATCATCGATATAGTGTCGAAGAATTAAGAAACATTTAACTTGCCACTGTTAGGTATGCTCCTGTAAGACATGCCAAGGAAAGGGGTGTAAGGGAATTGTTCAACTATATGGCTGAAGAAAGTTGTGCCTAAATTGAGTTTATGCTTGAAAAAAGCTACGAGCAATAATTCATTGCTAACAATGTTTAAATCACAATGACCTTGTTTCCTTTTTAAACAATAATATTATAAGCCCATCGTTTGTATTCAGCTATTTTTTATTAAAAAACAATGTTATCCTGTGTAACTAACTGCTTGTTTTAATTTTGTTTTATGTTACAATGTATAAACAGGTTTTTGTGTTCTGTGTAAGATCACTTTTATTCCTATTTTTGGAAAAAGGGCCTATGCAGATCTTTAAATAACTATTATTTTTGCTTGGATTGATATTTAATTGTCAATTATATTCAATGTGACCAATATTATAGAAGAACAAGAATCCCAAATTTATCAACCAAACAAGTACTGATTTTCATTTAAAGATGTTAAATTAAAAGGAAATATTCATACGTCATTTATTTAAAGCTCCATTTTGGGCTATAGCCCCGTATTCCGGAAACCTCCTCAATTATAAACATCATACGTGAAACTACCAAATTAATTTTGAAAGTGTTGAAAGATTCTCACATATCCATCCTAGGTAAAGAAAAATGGAAAATGATAGCTCAACGTTTCTATTCACTGTGGAATTTACCTATTTGTTTGAGTGCATTGGACAGGAACCATAACTGAATCAAGCAATTACCTGGTACTGGCTCAACTAACTTTAATAATAAAGCGTGTCACTCAATTGTACTTTTGGATTGTAGTGATGCAGATATTGTCTTCATTTGTATTAAAACTGGCTAAGCAGGTAAACAAAGTTATGGGGGAATATTTCGCGCATCGGCTATCAAACACTGGATTTCAAATGGAGGATTAAACAGACCAACCCCTTCACAATTACCAGATGATGAAAATGAGTACGCCTTCCCATACTACTTTGTTGGAGATGAAGTCTTCTCGTTGACACGATATTTGCTGCGATCCTACCCCCAAATTAATTTTGATTATGAAAAATGTATTTTCAATTATAGATTGAGCAGAGTGCGAAAAACAGTTCAATGGGCTTTTGGAGTGATGACAGAAAACTTACCAGTGCTGAGCACTGCTATTCGCTGCCGAACAAAAAAAGGAGTAGTTAATCAGCCTTCATTATTAACAACTTCATTCGTAAATGTGAAGGTGTTCCATATACTGCTGGTGAACCATTTGACAGCATTGAAACTTCCCTCAACATCAATACACTACCACTACGAGACCTATTATTACATAATTGGTCTACTGCTCATGAAGTTAGAAATTATTTAACGAACTACTTTCTAACACCTCGGGATTCCCTTCCATGCAGTGTAAATATTGTTTCTCGTAATTTTGTAGGTACTTCGTTGTTTAATATTGAAAAAAAAATCTCTGCACTATAAGAAGATGCACCGAAGTATGTTATTGCAGGTGAACAATGAAACTTTAGGTAACCAATAAAAAGGTCGTTTTAAAGTATTTCTAATAGAATTTGTTTTTGTTATAAGAAATTTCAGTGTAAGCAAATTCGCTTTAAAAATGCCTCTGTTTTCCAAATAAAGTATCTCGACATGTCATAAAAACTATAAAAATAATTCTGCCTTGTTTTGACTGTTACTGACTATACTCATAGTTTTTTTATTTGCCTAAGATAATTGGGTGAAAAAATAAAATCCTATCTTTTTGTTTTAGTTTTTTAGTTAAAATATTTACTTATTATATTGTGAAGTATAAAGAAATCAAGTAAATTATTGGACAATGATTCACGTGATATTATGTAGTATGCAATTATGTATGGAACCTGTACATGTTAAACAATAAGCTCTCCTCTCAGAGGGCTACTATGACAGGAAAAAGAAAAATTCCAAGCTATGTACATATCAATTTTTTAATAAAAAATCATAAGCCGTTATTAAAATTTCTTAGGATGTTGGCCGCTTTGTTATTGTTTTATTATTATTTTTAATTAATTTTAATAAAGAAATTGTGGACTTACCTGTGAGCTAAATTCATTGGATACTTTAATTAAATATTTAACCTAAATATTGCAAGACAAAAAAAAAGAACCAAATAATGTCACCTAACTAATTAAACCAAGAAAGTAAAATGATACTAGCGACCATGCGGCAACCGGAAATATTAAGTGTTCCACAATAGAATTTATGTTTAAGAATAAAAGTTATTAGCAAAACATAACCGACGCCTATACTGACAGATTTCCATAACAGACTATACCAAAGTATTCAAAAAAATCAAACCCATTGCCGCAATTCATAGTTTTATAGATTCAAACAAAGGTATTATTATAAGCCATCCTGGCTAAATAATGTCCTAGTCCTGAAGAAGACTTCTCGTGGAAGTGGCGAATGTAATAATCCACGATATTGTCTGTGTTCACTCGTTATAAAGGTCTAGTTGCAAAGTGGGAAGGTGGGAGTTTTCCTTTGTTATTACGTCACTCGCTAACATCAGGTTTAAAGGCTAAGTTATTTTTCGTCATATAAGTCAGGTTCTAGATGTATTGATCATCTGCCGCTGCATTCGACTACTTCCCAAAGCACTAATTCCAAGACACAAGATGAGCAGTTGTAGAGCTACGCTTGTTTGATCACATACGCCATAAAGGTGTCTATGAATATGAGTGGTCTTTTAATAGTACAGCAGGGGCCAATCAGAGCATTGCAGGCTCACTTCGTTGTAACATCAGGGTGCTGCACAATTTGTAGCGTGTTTTGGACTTCTGTCCATTCTAACATTCGTGGTGAACAGTCTCTACTTATAATTTGCTCTACTACGGCTGATATTTGTGGGAGTAGAACACCTATATTTGACATAGTAAGATTGTGATGTTTAATAATACTGGATGTCTATTAGTACAAGATTATTTGGGGTAGTATTTAAAAAGGTTGGCTGGTCCGATTTGTATTTCTATTGCAGGATGTATATAAATATTAGCTTGTTTAGGTGCTGATAGTAATATTGTTATAGTAGCAGTACACGCTAATGTTACAAAATCAAGTAAATTATTAGACAATGAATTATGTGATATTATTTAGTATGCAATTATGCATGGAACCTGTAGAGGTTAAACAATAAACTCTCCAATCATAGGGTTACTATGACAGGAAAAAATAAAAATTCCAAGCTATGTACATATCAATTTTTTGATCAAAAATCATAGGCCGTTATTAATATTTCATAGGATATTGGCCGCTTTCTTATTGTTTTTATTATTGTTCTATTATTATTTTTAATTAATTTTAATAAAGAAATTGTGGACTTACCTGTTAGCTGAAATTTATTGGCTACTTCATTCCACGCTTTCTCAGTAACATATTTTCTCGAGTACCCCTCCATCTTAAAGTTGTAGAATTCAGGCTGCTTTTCTTCTTCACCCAAAATTTTTTAATTGAACGCATGCTCACCCACCGCTTGGAGCAAACCAAAGATCATAAGAATATAAACAAATTGTTCGATAGTATCGCGATACTCAACATACTGGACTAGCGGGGAGACCAGCATGCCAAGTCGCCAATCTTAAGGTCATGTATAGGTCTTGTAGTCTCCACTACTCCAGTGTCCCCTTCTGAGTGGCGCCATTGAATTACTCATGTTGGGTCGCTAAGTAGCTGATTCTTCCGGTATCAAGGCAACACCAGTATCTCCGTGCGATAAGGCCCTAAGAGTATGAAGCGGTACGTCTTTATTTTACACACGTGATGGAAAACTGCATTGACAAAGGTGTGCCAAAGATAATTTAAAACGCAGTTGTGGGTTCAAAAACCACGGGATAAATACTCGATTCAGTAATTGAATAGCTGTCCAGAACAATTTGTAGCACACAAATGTGAAATTTTTCAGAAATGAGACAAAAAAACATATATTGAGAATAATTTTAATCTCTTAAGGCAAAAATCACAGTCAAACATTTGTATTGAATTTAATTTAAACATCGCCAACACTTTAGACGGTTACAAGTTAGTGAAAATGAAAATATCGAAAAATAATAATATATGAAAACAGAAAAAGGTTGTAACCAACAACGATATATAAGTAATAATATTTAATCATGACACTTAAGATTTTCTTATTAAACGTAGTCAAATTTATTTGTTGATGAATCTGCCAATACCTAATATGTAGTTCATAGAAAATATTGTTTAGGATTTTTTAATTAACTTTCATACCGGTAATCTGAATTAATTTTTTAATTTCAGGCATTGATGCTAAATTGTTAGTTACTCAGCCTTAATTTCTTCATAAAATTGCCTGAATTCCAGTGGAATGTAACTGTACATATCCATTAGATCTTTCAATTTCTCAGATTTTATTGCTAACTCTTGAGAATATAGAATAGGGATTTCATTCAGTGATACTCTTTAGGGCTTTCAATATGTATTGCTAGCTATTGATGTTTTCAAGAGTGAATACTGATACCAGGGCTGCAACATGTTGTCGCTGTGTCTGGCACAAACTGTTCCTGTATCATCTGCTGAAATCTTAAGCCAATGCGATGATGTTATCTTAAAATCAGTGTCCCTTCTAAGAAAATGTTTAAGAGTAGTCAAGTCTTTGAAATCTTCAGGTTGCATATCGTATACAAGGAAAGGCTTACTTGGCCTAGCTGAAGCTATAACTTCGATCCAGTTTTTAGGAACACATACAGTACAATTTTTCTTTTGACGCTCTATCAAAGCAAAGTCTCGGTCGCACCGAAGAAAACTATGACCCGATATCAAAAACTCCTGATTTACTGCTGTAAAATATCTTAATGTGATTAAATACGGAAAAAGTGACAGTATACGCCAGTTATTATTTTGGTCAATGCGTCCGTAAGATCAAATAACTAGAGTCCTTTCTTCTCCCTGGGACAGGGGCTGGTAGTTTGAGGTTATATACTTCAATAAGCACGAAGAAATTTATTCTGAACCTCGCTTAGCACCACGTTCATGCCAAAAACACATTGTTGCTTTATTTGTACCAGCATCGTGAATAGCTTGATTATAACAAGAATTCTTCCGTTGATATAAAACAGATGAGCGGGGCAATAAAGGATAAAAAAAAGTACTTACTGTAAATATGTATAAAGTACAATATAGTTGGTATTTTGTTTGGCTTTATGTGAATCTTCATTAATTGATTTTTAAGCAATTTCAGCTACAGAATGATGTTATCTACTTTGATCTTCAATAGCCTTTCTCTTTTCATCCGTATCTGTTGAAATAATATCCACATACATCTTGTCACAGTATGAGCAGGAATCTGCTCTGGGAAGACCTAATATGAGATTAAAATATGAATGTAAAATATCTCTATATATGTGTTCATTGCGTTTATATTCAGGATGTTCTTCCCTAAATATATCAAACATCTTTTTCAAATTCAAATAATCAGACAGACAATTATTTTCAGATTTGTGGCGACTATAATAATTTTCCTGTTTTTGCAATGATCGCATGTGATCTCAGATAGCTTCGTTTAGGTGATCAGAAGTCGTATTTGGCCTAGTTTTATGTTTCCCCCTCTTGTCACATAGTGACTCTCCACATTTTAGTTTCTCTTGCAACTTCTGTATTCTACTAGAAGTTATTTTATAAACATGACACAACATTTTTGGACAAACCCTGTAAGTTTATTTAATAGTACTGAAATAAAATAAGAAAAACGGCAATGTCTAAGAGAAACTGCTTCTTCAACCTCTCTTCTTTTAATATCCTAAAGTTTGACACTGCTTCGTCCTTACAATGCTGTCTACTGATCATAATTAAAAGAGTAGAAGTCTTTAAGCAATCTGTGTTTAACTCTTCGGTTATTTGTTTACATTCATAAGATTATCTGCAAACAAATTCCTGAAATCACACAATAGTAATACACTAGCTAATATTATATTATGTTTTAAAATGCTTGCATTAGTATATTCTTAAATTGTCAGTTAAATTCAATAGCGATTTAACAATAACGCTGTCAGAGAACATGCTATGTTGTGTTATTATACGTTTTGATGTAGTATTTTGTTAATTAACCTCTTCATTATACAAACATTAGATCGGTTGATAAAAACAGTTTAGACAGGCTATTGGTAATTTAAAACAAAGGCTATGAAAGTGTGATGTATTCAGTCATTAAAAGTTATAGAAATATAGTGTTAGTTACAGAAATATGATATTACAATCACCATGTGGAAAGTAAGATTACAACCTTGTTTTACGTACCTCATCTGGTAGGTTTTTAGCAGCAATAAACTTGCCCCTCTTAGATGTATACTGTTTTCCAGCATCTCTGAGCTTTTTACATTTAACATCACGCCACTCACTAACATTGTGTTTCGTTTTTTTTTCTTATTCATATGGTTTTGAGCACATTTTTAAAGAGATAAACTTGATGTGCCACCATCTTTTTTTACTGATACAACCTTGCTCTGCACAAGGCAAACTTGTAGCCAACCTAACACTAATAAAATTACAATTTAAAGTAATTCCAATATCTCTGGCGTGTTCTGTAAATTATTTTCAACTTTGTTCCATGAGAAAGTCAGCTTTGAAAAAATTGAGGGTTACAACCTTGTTTTGGGCGGCTATTCAATTGGGGAATAAATTGGAAACCACGGAACATCGTCAAATGTCCACGAAAGAGGAGGTCCGAAAATGCCAGAAACAACGGTGCAGGAAGTTAAAAACAGACCACTGGACCTCCTCACAGAAGTCCTTGCTCAAACTGTCGTAGGAGATGGGTGCTTCCACAAGCACATGTCAACGAACAACAAAACAAGCAAAGCTGCATGCATAGTGTGTTACTGTTACACATGAATTGAAACCTCCTGACAAACAGAAGATACTCCATTAATAGCGTTGGTTCCAGCAGTTTGTCAATGCACATCCAGGAATACAGGACTATACGTGGTTCTCCGATGAGGCGTTGTTCCACCTAAGTGGGTACGACAATTCCCAGAATAGCTGTTTATGAGCTAGCAAGAATCCTCACATCTTGCATGAGACATCTCTTCATTATGAAAGTATTGGGGTGTGGTGTTCTTTGTTGCAGTGCCGCATTATTGGCCCCAACTTCTTCCATACAAAGGTGCATACCTCAGTTTACAGGGAAATATTCCGTGTGTTTGTGAATAAGTTGGATGACGAAGAACCCCTTACTGGCTATTTTCAACAACATGGCGCTATCATCCACACCTCCAATGTCAGCATGGCTGAAATGGTTTCCTTCTTTGAAGATCGTGTCATTTCTAAGAGACTTGGGCCACCAAGAGCATCTAACCTTATTGCAACGGATTTCTTCCTGTGGGGCATGCTGAAAGGGAAAGTGTATCGCAACAAACCATGGACTCACATGGAACTACAAAAAATATATATATCGGAGGGAAATTGAGGTTGTCACTCCTGATGTGTTGGAGAAGACTATCAATAACATGGAGAGGCGTTTGTAGACATGCCTTGATGCTAATGGCACCTAGTTCCAACACTTGCTATAAAATCATCATGTTTCTCATACACCAAGGTATACCTGTGGCAAATTTCATTAAATTACGTTCATTATTTTGAAAGTTATTAGAGAAACTCAGGGGCCGAGAGCGAGTGAAACACTCTGTATAGTAACAACACTTTGCTTTGATAATACTTTACCATAAATGATTAATTACTGCTACTTAAAAATACCTATAGCAGCCATATATCCTGGTATGAGTTCTGTTTCGTTTGAAGCCAATCCACGATAGTAAGCTGCCAGAAGTGTTTCCTCAGCAGTGAAACAGCCATCCATATAGGCGCAGCCTAGTTCTCCAACTGAGTGTCCAATATAGCCATCAGGAGTAATATCTAGGAGCTTCATGAAGTCAACCAACGCTATCTAAAATGTCACAGAACTCTTAATTTTAGTAATCAAAATAAATATTTGAGACTTATAACAAAAGGTTCTAACCAAGACTGATTCCTGTCACACTCTTCCATCTTTATTAACGACTTATAAACAAAAATATGCATGATGAATTTAATATTTGAACTAATACTAGCTAGGCTGGGAGTAATTATTTGTATATGATAAATAAAGAATTAGAAAATAAAAGTAAAATAACTTTAAGGCTAAGCCATTAGACAAAATAAATCATGAATTATATATATACACACTTCTTTATTTTTTAATATTCAATTAATAATTTAATATGCAGTTAATTTGACAAACAAAAATGTGTTACGATTTGTTTTGTGCATGAGTTATAAATGAAAACTATACACTAATGTTTAATTATGTTTTGGTATAAATAATATATTAAAAAATGATCATATTATCTTGATATATGTTTAGAGAAGCAGTGTATTGATTTAAGTAAGAGTTTTAGTACTAATTTTTAATTTATCTTGAGTCCTCAGAAATAGAAATGTTGTGATTGTCAAAAAATCGAACTCTAGATTTTGATAAATATCTTCAGGAGCCCCTGGAAACTAAAAAAGTATTAGTAATACCATTTGTCTAACCATTTCAAGGCTGACATTCACAAGTCTTCCCATCTTAAGTTTAGCTATTATTAATACCATAAATATTAGGTAAAATCCCCACAACCACGTACATCTTATGTATGGTCATCTCAAATGTGGCTATCTACAGCCTGACCCTTACAAGTAAATACAGCACATCTCAATTCTGTAAATTTCAAGTCACCCCATCCCAAGTCAATCTATCTTCAGTTATGTCATCTCAAGGCCATCCAGCTTAGGTCTTACCAAAGTACAGCTTTCCATTCTATGGTTCTCTCATCTCAAGTCGAATCATATCATGTTTTGCAAGTCGGACCCTCTCAAGTCTAACACCCACATGTCCGGTACAGGCTACACGATATTAACCTAGAGTAAACGAGTCATGTCCTGGTTGATTTTAACTATGGTTAAACACAGGCTATAAGATAACAACATAGTGGAACATCATCATCACCAATATCGTGTATTTAGCTACTAATGGTTGTAAACATTAGTCATACCTTGAACGATTCCACCATGTTGAAAACTTTGAGATAACGACTAAGCAAGAAATAGGATACATCATCATGTTTAAATGGTTAGAACAATTCATCATTTCGTGATTAATTTCACTATGATGAAACATACAAGATGCCAACTTGATGGAGTAAAGGGTATCACTTTGGATTAAACTATCAATGACTCAATGTAAGAATCATGTGGTGATTGATTTCACCATGGTGAAACTTGTAAGATTTCACCCTAGTGTATAAATACGTTTAGGAAGCATACCATGCCTAAAAGATACGTTATAGAAAATGAAACAAAATAAAAATAGAGTGATCAAAGGCAATTTGAATACGCTACCTTGAGGTTATGAGCCAGGAATTTCTACCACTAACGTGATTGTTGTAATGGGTTGTATATTCAAAAGTCTATCTTAAGTATTTTGCTAATTGTAATAATTACTATACCAGCTTAACTTAGGGCGTCTCATTATAGCTACGCATCCAGCTTCTATAAATACATTATTTTGGTATAAGGATGAGGAAGAATCCCTCGCTTAAGAGTATCGTTAGTTAAAATCAGATTTAAAACAAAAACCATTTTAAGTAGATTGAGTTAGGAATAACTTAATGAGCGTTACTCTAGAAAGAAGGTTTCAAATTTATCTCANTCGCTTAAGAGTATCGTTAGTTAAAATCAGATTTAAAACAAAAACCATTTTAAGTAGATTGAGTTAGGAATAACTTAATGAGCGTTACTCTAGAAAGAAGGTTTCAAATTTATCTCATCATACCTAGTCTGTAGGAGATTTAAAATATAACATTTAATTATTTTAAAAATATATGTTTTATAATAATATGTCTTATAGTGGAATTGGTCAATCTACGCTCCTCTTCAGATATGGCTCGACTTATGTCGCATGATGGAAATTTTGCATTTAAGAAATATGTTTTTATAGGTATTTCATGGAGAGATCAGTTAAGGTACGTTTCTCTAGCATGAAAAGCTTAACTATGACTTCTAAAATGTATTTATTAAAATAATTATATGTTTCCAATCCCCCATACCTTCGTTGATTCGACTATTAAGAAGTATCAAACAAATGTTAATAGAGAATGGGGACACCACCTTTATAATATACTAAAATACTAAAATTGTTTATCCTTAGCTCCTTATTTTTGAAATTTCCATAATTTGGAGTACTACCAAAATAATTCTGAATATTTACCATTTATGGACATTTTTAATGGTGCCCAGGGATATAATAACGCATACTCCGTGGATGCACCAGCTATCTAAGCTTGAATCTGTTTTGCCCCCTCTCCCCCTCTAATAACTGTATGGATTGTTTTACTTTCTGTTGGACTTGGTCGTAATTTATTTATATGATTTTATGAGGCCCTATCATTTTACGACTTTAATTCTCTATTTTTGTTTAGTATCTCATAGCGTACCACCGGGAGTAGTTTTATATACCACTGGTGGTACGCATTCTACAGTTTGAGAACCCCAGAGCATACTTGTAAATTCTAATTCACTCGCACCTTAGTCTCTAATAATGTACAATTCTCAACCTTGAAGGCAGTAAACGTACCTTTAACCACGAACACTTTTAATCACATCTCAGAGAAAGGATCCAATCCATACCATACCTTGGAACGGTTTCAGATATGCATGTAGTCCTACTGATCACAAGAAGCACACTGCATGAGGTATACTTGTTCTAGCCTGAATCGTGATATACTTTGATAATGACCTCCCTTGATCTCCCTCACTTACCAGCCGATAGCTTGGTACCTTCAAACTTAGCATCTATATGATGAAAGAGTTCATTGTATTGTACTCCGTAGTGTAATGATGTTCCAAATAACAAACATCTAAAACCAACAACCCGGTAATATGGAGGCTCTACACTCATCAAGGCTAACCAAGACCTCTCCCCGTCGGATTGGACACACACGCACGCACCATCACATCCACTCCCGTGGCTTGGATAAACAAGACTGAGACGCGAACCAAATCAGCGCCTCGCAGGAAGTCCAGGCCCAGCCCA
>CABFOV010011165.1:0-14274 GCA_902141375.1 Timema poppense
GTTCAACAACTGGGTGAGGAAGAGGAGGGTAACAAAGTGTCATTCACAACATTATTCAACAACTGGGTGAGGAAGAGGAGGGCAACAAAGTGTTTTTCACAACATTGTTCAACAACTGTGTAAGAAGAGGAGGGTAACAAAGTGTTATTCACAACATTATTCAACAACTGTGTAAGAAGAGGAGGGTAACAAAGTGTTATTCACAACAGTGTTCAACAACTGTGTGAGGAAGAGGAAGGTAACAAAGTATTATTCACAACATTGTTCAACAACTGTGTAAGAAGAGGAGGGTAACAAAGTGTTATTCACAACATTGTTCAACAACTGTGTGAGGAAGAGGAAGGTAACAAAGTATTATTCACAACATTGTTCAACAACTGTGTAAGAAGAGGAGGGTAACAAAGTGTTATTCACAACATTATTCAACAACTGTGTGAGGAAGAGGAGGGCAACAAAGTGATATTCACAACAGTGTTCAACAATTGTGTGAGGAAGAGGAGGGTAACAAAGTGTTATTCACAACATTATTCAACAACTGGGTGAGGAAGAGGAGGGTAATAAAGTGTTATTCACTACATTATTCAACAACATTGTGATGAAAATGCCACTGATAGATGTTTGTTGTGTTATAGCCCCGGAACACGTAATAGGGACCAATAGCACCAGGAATCATGATTACAGAGAACTCGGAAGGAATTATATCCCACCTGATTTGGAGTCCTGTCTTGTATTCAGTACACATGTCATTGTTTGAAACATAACTCACACACAATATGTTGTCTGGTTCCTCCAACTAGAGACGTCACCTCCCTGCTGCTAGTGGGAAGTCCTAGTTTATTGATAGTAACAAAGTAGCACTTCACTAAATGATAAATTATTTGTAGAATACTATCTTTATTATATTTCAACCTACTTCGTTTGATACTACTCGTTCTCATGCAGTATTACCCTCTTAATTCCCGCAACTAAAGTAGGATTCTGGTACGATGAACATTTTAGGAAATATAAACTTACATTTTGACGGTCAATAATGATAGCTTCTTACAAAACTAATATAAATATTTTTATCATATTAGCTTCCCCATTTTATAAAAAAAAAAATTGTACTTATAACTTTAAGAGTTTATTTAACGTGAAGGCGTATTTAATACCCAGAAAAATAGCGTGTTCTTTCCCCGACATATATTGCTGACAAGTCACAATACATATTAATACAAATCAATATAATTCAATAATGTATTTATAGTAAAAAAGTGAGATTTTAATAACAACATTACAAAATTATTCAACTAAATTATTTGACACAGTTATAAAAACTTTCTCGTTAGTGTTTCATAGATTGGAACAATTTTTTTAATTAGAGGTTTACAGTATACTAACTTTAAGTAGGATTTCCTCACTAAAAACAGAGGCCATCATCTTATAATCACAATAAACACACTACATATAAAGAATACAAATTTTTACAAATCAGTTATTTGTATGCTATCTTCTAATTACTAACAATTGTTGGGGGAAACAAATTATGTGTCATGAATCAAAGGTTACATAGGCCTGTATTTCTTTTAATTAGATCTTAAAAATAATTTCAGAATAATTTAAAATTTTCTAAAATTTGCGAAAGTACCTTAACCGTAAACCTGTTTTTTAAAATAAATATAAAACCTTTATTATTTTTAATGTGAAATAAGCCTCATGTATTCTCATTTAAATAAAAATCGTTGGAATTAGTTCCATAAAAAATATTTAAAGATAAGCCAACAAAAGTATAATGTTAATATTTTTAAGAATATTAATTTTATAAATATTATTCATTTTGTAAAAAGCTTATCATACATCCATTTTTACAAAATCGTTATAGCCATTTTTTAAATAATACATGTATACAATGTTTTATGTATAACACTCCTTAACCAAAGCCATTTTAGAAAAACATTTGAGTTCAAAAAATCACTCACTGTTTAATTATTCTTTGATTAAGGGATAGGATAAAAAATATATTGACTTTATTATAAACATCTACCAAATTTAAAAAAAATCCTTCAGACATTTCTGAATCTAGTACCAGGGACAGACATGAAATATAAAGATAATTTTAAAACCCACATATTTTGTTCGGGGGCATACAAAACGATGAGCTTCATCATAATATTGAGGTCAAGATTGTTCACGATTGCAATACTCTCTCTAAATCTGCGAGAAAATAAAAATTAGTCTTATAATATCTTGTAAAATTGGAAAAAAAATTATCTGAACAGTTTAAGGTGAGAAAATAAATTGGGCTATTAAAAAAAAGGGATGGTATTGAAAAATGTTGTATGTATATAATATTAACAATAATAATAATAATTTGTACCCATTGCTATTTTCTCTTTATTCTACAAATAGTAGATTTTACTTTTGTCTCATTGTTATCTTGTGAATAAAAAACGTTCTAATATCAAATCCATTATATGACTTACAACTCAAAACTGGATTTACGGGCCAAACAAGTGAATATTTAAAATAGAAATTCAACCCAACATGCCACCGATGGCATATTGTGTTGGTAAGGAAGGCGATAAATTACATGTCTATTTCTAATAGGAACCAAGCGAAGCATCAGAGCCGGGAGTAGAAACAATAACATTTGGAAAACATAATAATAGTAAACTTAATCACAGGAGGGCCATAAAATATGTAACGACACAGAAGAAGGGCGATAATACGAGGAATATAAAGAGAACGTGATGAAGAATGAATGGCAACTATATATCATTGCAGTGGAAACACAAAGTACTGTTAACAATACAAAAATAAACGAGTCCTAAAGGAGGTGTTAATGGCCATCGTAAATGAAAATGGCATTTCTTCAATACAAGTGGCGCCTGCGCCGTCCTTAGCCGGTGATAGGTTACGTCACGATGGAGGCATGGCTGAGCGACTGGTGAATGATCACTGGGGTGGAGCGAATACAAGTGTGTATATATTATATAGTAATATATATATTAGAGTACATACAATACTAGGTGTGTATATATTTATGTAGATAGATAGAAGAGCGAGTATACAAACGTGTTATATATATATATATATATATAAATGCAATGGAATATATACCTACAAAATTGTATATATATATATATATATANTATATATATATACAGTCTATGACATCTTACTCTGTGTTCTAAATTTCACGCGTCGGGAATTATTATGCATATAGCTATATATATAATATAGTTTTGTATGTATATATTCTATTGTATTTATAGAAATTAATAAAATGCATAATAGTACTTAAATAATTATCCCTATCCATTAATTGAAGTTCCAGTATTATGTTGATAGTAAATCTTGAACTATATAAAATACAGCTATCAAAATGGTTAATTTTTCCTTAATATATATATATATATATATTCACGCGAATAAAAAACTATATATATATATTTTTTAAGGAAAAATTGACAATTTTGATGGCTGTCTTTTATATAGTTCAAGATTTAACGTAAACATAATACTTGAATTTCAATTTATAGCTAGCAATACATATTTAATTACTATTATGCATTTAATTAATTTATATAAATGCAAAATATTTTTTTAAATAGTTATTTAAATAGCACAGAAAGAAAAAATACCCTCTATTTTAAAAATGAACTATTTATTTCCTCCTGGCGCTTTTAGGGGTGTCATTTACAATGGCTTATAACTTATAGGAATGGCCATGCTGAAGCTTCTAAATCAACAAAACAATCTAAAGTTATTTAATAACACTACATTTTAACTCTGTCAAATCTTGACATTTGTTTCAGGAAGGCTAGAACTATATTTCTAACCAGAAGTGAAACATTTCACTTGAAATATATTTTAGTAAATACAATTGTTTTAAATTTTAAGAATATTTAAGAATACAATAGCTAAAGCAAATATATTTGTTTTAGCGAAGATAACTCCATTTAGATATCATTCTGAAAATTAAAAAATTACACCTGGACACTGGAATCGAACCTGGGACTGGCTTAGTACGCCAAAGCTCTAACTACAGAACTGTCCAGGAATCGTCCCGTTTCCAGGGTCACTCTTCACTCATATTTTAAGGCAGAGTCTATGATGGACGTGCGGAAATCGTCTGCTACAAATATGTGATTTATTAAGGTCCCGCGCTATCAGATAACGCAGCCACCTTCGACTCAGTAGTTGGCTTTTTGCAGCCACTTGTACAATTATATTAATTGTGAATATGAGTGAAGAATGACCCTGGACACGGAACGATTCCTGGATAGCTCAGTGGTTATAATATTGGCGTACTAAGCCGAAGCTCCCGGGTTCGATTCCCGTGTCCTAGTTTCAATTTTCAGATTTTAAATGATATTTTTTCTTAAATTGTAAAGTTCTAAATGAACGGTTTTTAATCCTAAAGGAACATACTTTTAATCTTCAATATTATTTTAAAATATACCTTTATTTTCAAATAAATAATTATTTAGCTAAAACGATATTTCTTGCTGTCCCTACTCACCTCAAGTAAGTGTATCCTGTTTACTTTTTCATATAAATCAAGTAGGCCTATCCTGGTTTTTTTTCTGCCTCAAGATTATGATGGATTTTGATAATTTATGTTCCCCGAACTCCAAAAAGTGGAGTATAATGTTCTGTCTGTCCTTATTTATGTATATCTGTCTTTATTTCTAATTGCTTGATTTTGTACAAACTTAGACCAGATCCTCAGCCTAACGCTCCTGGAGGCAGGTTGAGTCCATCAACACTGGGGCTCGCTAGTGTCAATGCTCAGTGATAAAAGCACTTCCAGATGTGCACTTATTAAACGCCTCTCTTTAACAGATTCGTCATAAAGGCGCCATTCTAATAGTAATGTGCAGTCTGCGTAGGCTCTTTGTGAGGTAAGATTATGGGAAGATGGGATTGATACCTGAACCTAGCTTTCTGGAAGCTGTCCGGTTGACTCGAGATGGATCTTAATGTCATCTATGGATAAACCATATTTAAAATTAGCTTCCTATTTTCTTTTTTAATGGCCCTTGATGGTACCTAACTCAAAATCTCCCAAGGAACGCGGTCATGTTAACCTGGAGGCTCTGGGTATGGTGTATATCTTGTCTGTGACCTGGGACTAACTTTTAAACCTCAATTCAATAATCAGATTCTAAAAAAATATACTCTTTTAATCATTGGTTTAGTTTATTAACTAAATGTAAAAATAAAAAATTCTAATGTTTATAATATTAACCAATTTAATATAGTTATCAAGCTTGTATTCTAGTTAATTACTCACGTGAGTAGATTATCTCTTGATAAAATTAAAATACACATCAAGCCAAAAAAGTGTTGTAATAAATGTAACAGTTTCCTAAACGGATCCAAGAACAGCATACAAAAATATATATTTAACAAATAATATTTAAATAAAATAAAGTAATTCATGAAAATAAAATTAAACTGAATGTAAACTTCCTGCTTGCCCAAACGATAAAGAAGACTTGTTTCTACAAAGAACAAAACAAACAGAAATAGTAATAAAAGCAAGTAAAGTAGAGACAATAGCAAATGAACAGAGTAATAAAAAAGTAGAGATTTATTTGAACAAGGTTCGTATACTATCACCAGTCCATTTCTACATTGTTGTATCAGTACATAAGTGCCAGATACAATATAGGAGAATCGAGTAAAGTACTCACTTCAAGTAATCTGAATAAACAATGTCCTAAGAAACATTTTTATATTAACAAATGGGGCAAATATTTAAATGTACTACGCTTTATTACTTGCAGTTCAAAGAACACATTTAATTTTGAGATAAGTTTGAACAAGCCATGGTTAGGCTCCTTAGGCCGCTGTTGCTTCAAATAGCTTCCTGACATAGAACTGGGCATTGTAAACACTAGAAGAATTAATTAAAATCTCCTGGACTGTGGTCTTGTCTCAGCTCATTAGCTCGGGATAAGAAATATTGTCTGTTTGGTGCTGTTCGCTTTTCGGTACGAATCTTCTCGACAAATTGTGCGCTTGTTTGGAATAAATAAAAGACCTGAGATTAAAATTAAATTTTTCACAGTAATCTTCTAAAAACTATTTCTTTACATTATGCAAACATCCAAATTGAACTCTGTAACGCTTAAACAAGCTAGCCTAATATATTTTCTGTTCTGTATTGTAATAATTAAAAAGGTATGATATCTTATTTTAGAAATTGAAAGTTATTGTGTTATATAGTGTGTAATTTTATTTTAAATATATACTAAACAGTGTTTTTCTAGATATTTCACACGTTGTAGATTTTAATAAAAGCCCGACTATTACGTTATATGCATGATAATTACCGACACATGAGATTTAGAACACAGATTAAGATGTCATAGACCCCACCCACACGGCTACTCGGCAGGAAAGAAAGTGAAGAGATGCCTACCCTGAAGGGGTAAATCTAGTGACATTTCCTTCTCGAAGCTTCCTAAAAGAAAAAAAGGTGTGGTCATCCAAGTGCGTTTCTGTCCACAAAACTGAGTTGTATTTTTAAACAGAGACGTAGAAGGATGTCGCCATACCTTGCAACTTAACAACTTAACACAAATAAATTTTACTACCCGCTCTCATTTAAAATATCGTAATTTTGAATCAAGATGTGAATAATAAATCTTACTACCCGCTCTCATTTAAAATATCGTAATTTTGAATCAAGATATGAATAATAAATTATTGAGATATATTCTACTAAAATATACAAATGTATAGGTCATAAAATATGTAGAGGTTGAAGAAAAGATAGTGTTCTCTGTCCTAGATTATGTTCATAATAGTTTTCTACCTGTATGAGGGTTCAAAAAACATATATTTAGGTTATAGATTGCCAACACTTGTAAAATATCACTGTTTGGATATAAATGTTAAGTTTTTTTAATTACATGTTATATTTCATATTTTAAATAAAGTAAACTTATGTTTTCTCACACCATTTAGTTTACTTTTAAAAAAATAATTTTTTCCCAACCCGAAACAATATTTTAAACATAGTTAAAATTACTAATTATTCATCTTGGTATGTTATCTATGATGTGTAATATAGTGCATACATTAATACCTTTTAATACAACCATCATATTTACTTGGAAAAGAGAAAATTCTCGTATATTTTTTTATAAATAATAAATTATTTTATGATTATTTTATCGTATTTTGAAATATTTAACTGAATAAAATATTTGTTATCCACTGCGTGGGTGCATCAATGTAAATAATTTTGTTTCCATCATGTTCAATCACATGGCTTAAGTTAATCGGTTGCCATTTTGAAGCTATATTCGTTAGACCTTTTGTGAAAGTTCTGTAAATAATATATTTTTCAGTGAATTAACACTATAAATAAGCTTTTTGCCCGACCTCAAATAAATATAAAAAAATCAGACTAAACTACTGTGGTTTACTATCACATTCATACATTATTATATTTCCACAAAAGTTGTCAAAAGGGAAAGATGTCGGCTGTTGGCTTGAGGATTCATTAGGGACGATATCGATTAACCTTTTTAGCTGTCATCCAAGTTAACAAGGTCGTGAATGTATTACATATTGAACATATTGTTACATTCATCAATTTCCTTCTGCCTTCCCACAAGTACAGACTAAAATGTTATCCAACTGGATTGGTGTTATAAGATGGATATTCTTGCATGAATCAATAGTCTTTGATATGTACACCCAGAAAAGGTTAGGTGATATTTTTTTATTTTACCATTATTACGGTATTTTCCAAGATGGCGTCCAAAATGGCCACCATATGGTAAATTCCTTTGTTTTTTATGCATATTAATAAGTATGTATATATATATATATATATATACACACTATTTTCATGAAAGCACAAAAGATTGACATTTTATTAAATTTCGATACCTATATATATATATATATATATATATATAGGTATCGAAATTTAATAATATGTCAACATGGCATCCTAATTGGTCACCGTTTAGTAAATTCATTTTTTTTTTATGCATATAAATGATCATTATATCAATTTGTATGTTTTTTGGGTCAAGGAATAAATGCAGACAAAATTGACATATCAGGCTTGATTTTATTGGTTCTGCATGGTAATCAAATAAAACGTGATCTTTATTATATTTCTACTTTCATAATTTATTTCGATACCTATATATATATATATATATAGGTATCGAAATTTAATAATATGTCAATCTTTTGTGCGTTCATGAAAATAGTGTATTCATAAGTGAAATAAATTATGAAAGTAGAAATATAATAAAGATCACGTTTTATTTGATTACCATGCAGAACCAATAAAATCAAGCCTGATATGTCAATTTTGTCTGCATTTATTCCTTGACCCAAAAAACATACAAATTGATATACTGATCATTTATATGCATAAAAAAAACAAATGAATTTACTAAACGGTGACCATTTAGGATGCCATGTTGGAAAATACCAAACTAACGTTGAAAAAAATGGCACCTAGCGTTTCTGATTGTACCTATCAAACACTAGTGATTCATGGGAAAATATCAATCTTAGCAGACCAATCCAGCTGGACCTAGATGTTCTACATCTCCAACTGTACGGAAAATGTTTTATGCAAGACAATATTCTCCACCACTGGCTGGCTACAGTCTCCCCATGGCTTCTTTGGTGCTGACTGACAGCTCACAGCTGACTTATAATAGTCAAAATTGAAAGCTGCTTAACACACGTTTTTGTAGATCATATTGTTCGGCGAAGGGATACATAATTTTGTCTGGTAACTTTTCAAAGCCGTCAGTCAGCACCAAAGAAGTCATGGGGCTACTGTAGGTCTGTTGTAACTTCAAACTATAATACAACTATCTAAGATATATGTATTCAATAAACAATACAGACAACTTTGAATAAATAAGCACCCGTTTTGGTGTCCGTATGGTCTGAGACGCTACTCACGCAGTAGATTATAAGTTACTCCCTAACACCAAGTGACCGAGGTTCGAATCTCGGTCAGCTGTACCGAGGGTTTAAAAAATATTGTTTTCCATTATCTCTATCTCCATGCAAATGCAGGTACACTTACTCTGAGTATAACATTTATAATCCTTAAACCATTAGCATAATTAGTACAATAGTATAACCCGACGCAGTACTAAAGAAAAAGAGCAAATGTGAATCTGAATACTAGAGAATTTACTAGTGCACACTCGCATTTTATTTGTAGGATTTGTGACCCATCCTTTGAAAAATATTTCAAAACGTAGTTGTTTTATAATAATTCCATATTATGACCAATATAAATATGAATCAAATTACGTGTTTTCCTCAGCTTGAAATGTGAGGGATTCAGTATGGGTGAAGATATATTCTGACGGGGACAAATGTATGTTCTGATAAGGACAAATATATGTTCTGATGAGGACAAAGATATGTTTTGAAAAGGACAAATATATGTTCTGATAAGGACAAATGTATGTTCTGATAAGGACAAATATATGTTCTGATGAGGACAAAGATATGTTTTGATAAGGACAAATATATGTTCTGATATGGACAAATATATGTTCTGATGAGGACAAAGATATGTTCTGATAAGGACAAATATATGTTCTGACGAGGACAAATGTATGTTCTGATAAGGACAAATATATGTTCTGACGAGGACAAAGATATGTTCTGATAAGGACAAATATATGTTCTGACGAGGACAAAGATATGTTCTGATAAGGACAAATATATGTTCTGACGAGGACAAAGATATGTTCTGATAAGGACAAATATATGTTCTGACGAGGACAAATTTATGTTCTGATAAGGACAAAGATATGTTCTGATAAATACAAATATATGTTCTGATAAGGACAAATATATATTCTGACGGGGACAAATGTATGTTCTGATAAGGACAAATATATGTTCTGATAAGGACAAAGATATGTTCTGATAAGGACAAATATATGTTCTGATAAGGACAAATATATGTTTTGATAAGGACAAATATATGTTCTGATAAGGACAAATATATGTTCTGAATAAGGACAAATATATGTTCTGACGAGGATAAATGTATGTTCTGATAAAGAAAAATATATGTTCTGATAAGGACAAATATATGTTCTGATGAGGACAAATATATGTTCTGATGAGGACAAATATATGTTCTGATAAGGACAAATATATGTTCTGACGAGGACAAATGTTTGTTCTGATAAGGACAAAGATATGTTCTGATGAGGACAAATATATATGTTCTGATGAGGACAAATATATGTTCTGATGAAGAAAAATATATATGTTCTGATGAGGACAAATATATGTTTTGATAAGGACAAATATATGTTCTGATAAGGACAAAGATATGTTCTGATGAGGACAAAGATATGTTCTGATGAGGACAAATATAATGTTCTGATGAGGACAAATATATGTTCTGATAAGGACAAAGATATGTTCTGATGAGGACAAATATATGTTCTGTTAAGGACAAAGATATGTTCTGATAAGGACAAAGATATGTTCTGATGAGGACAAATATATGTTCTGATAAGGACAAATATATGTTCTGATGAGGACAAATATATATGTTCTGATAAGGACAAATATATGTTCTGATAAGGACAAAGATATGTTCTGATGAGGACAAAGATATGTTCTGATGAGGACAAATATAATGTTCTGATAAGGACAAAGATATGTTCTGATGAGGACAAATATATATGTTCTGATAAGGACAAATATATGTTCTGATGAGGACAAATATGAGTTCTGATAAGGACAAATATATGTTCTAATGAGGACAAAGATATGTTCTGATAAGGACAAAGATATGTTCTGATAAGGACAAAGATATGTTCTGATAAGGACAAAGATATGTTCTGATGAGGACAAAGATATGTTCTGATGAGGACAAAGATATGTTCTGATGAGGACAAAGATATGTTACTGATGAGGACAAAGATATGATCTGATAAGGACAAAGATAAGTTCTGATAAGAACAAAGATATATTCTGATGAGGACAAAGATATGTTCTGATGAGGACAAAAATCTGTTCTGATGAGGACAAAGATATATTCTGATAAGGACAAAGATATGTTCTGATGAGGACAAAGATAAGTGCTGATAAGAACAAAGATATGTTCTGATGATGAAAATGTGTGATTGTTGTTTGAGACTGGTTAATGAGGGAAAGTCAAAATAAAAATTAATCTAGTTGGATCCATTAAAGGCAATACGTACGTATACATTCCTTTATTATATCCTATATATTATATCTTAAAATTAATCAAAATAATCTTAGAAACTACACTCGAATGAAGTTGATACTTCTTAGCAATGCAATTTACAAGGATATAAATTAGAAAAATATTACTACTATTGAGGAAATTTATATCCATTCAGAAGTTTCTTCCCATAACTTATCAATAATATTCATGTTATTTTTAGCACTTTGTCTTACTATCCATTTGAGTCACACGTCTACACTCATTCTGCAGAGTTTCAATATTAATACATACCGCATAACATCAATTATACAGGAAAGCCAGTGTTATAATACGTCACCATTTTGCTTCTTCGCTCTGAGCAAACTGGAAATGGATGTATTCCGGGCTCTTGCAATTATACGGTCATGCAACATACCTTATTTCCCAAGACAACTTGAGATATTTTCAGTTAAATAAATTGGTACTTAAATATTTGTGGAAACCACTGAGAAATAGTCAGTAAAGTAGCAACCTAAAATATATTCAGGTAATTATATTCATAATTTTTTAATACCCAATGTAATAAAAAATCAGAAAAGGATTTATTTTGTGTTCCTAAATATATTTTGGTGTAATTTATTAATTTCTAGAAGACCTTTAGAGGTTTTTCAATAACTTCAAACAAGAGTTTTTAATATAATATTAACACTAAAAAGATTGGAATCCAAATAAATAATCTAAAGAATATTTGAACTTATATTAGTAATAAATGAAAAAACGCAACCAACGCAACCCAACCAATCATATAACCAATGCTATCTCAATCAATGCTATTAAGTTACTATGAAAGGCTGGTTAATGACCATCCATAAACAATATCCATGACCACTAATTATTCATAGCATGGTACTAACGATGGTAATAACATTTATAATGATCATGACAAGTGACGGTCAATATTGGCTGAGTGTTTGCTCACAAACCCTATATCTTGTCCTAGCTTATATGTGACAGTAAGAGAAACTCACCCTATGTTTAAAGATAAGTTATTTGGAGAGGGTGGTTATAACATTAATATTGTATCGAGCAGTAAATAAGATGAAAATAATGAAGAAAGGATCGACTTCGTTATAAATAGCCAAGTAACATTGATGTCAAAGAAAATGAAGGCGAACGGGATAATCCTTGAAGATGTTATTAACGTAATCCGAGCTTCTTTCCTCGTTATGAACGCCTGACATAGTCCAGGGGGAAGGGGAAGAATCAAATATACTTAATTATCGAAGCACAAAGAGAATATAAGTTTCTATCTCAATGTAATTTTCATTGGTAATAATAAATTACCGGAACCCCGTATATTTATATGGTGGTGAAAACTGGTTTCTATTCAGCATCGATATAATCAAGACTACTATAATCCAACTTTGCGTCTTTCTGTGGCACGTAATATTCGGAGGAAGGGGTAGCAAAACCTATTATTCTATTTTGTTTAAGTTTAATGACTTATTACCTAGCCTTGTAACATTTATTTGAGGGAGATCTCCTAGTTTGCATTTCAAGTTTAAGGTTAAATATAATTTTGAAAGATATAAAGCCACTGTATGCTTCTAGTAAGAGATTTATTTATTATTTATCAGAACATTTATTATTAAAATGTGGGAACTTTAAACTTTATATGTATTTGTAACCAGGCCACTTATTTTGGATTACTAATTATCTTCTAATTAGGATGTACGTGCTAATATATTTTATTTTTAAAACCTGTATTTAATCCATCGGTAGCCTACTACCAACTATCACCTACTTATTACTATTATTTTGTAATAAATTAACATAATCACAACAGGATAAATTAATATTTTTTTTAAAAAGATTTACATTGGATATTTTAATTCGCGATCTACTACCCTTTAGGACTCTACGCACTTAATGATAATAATCATGTAGGAAAGAGAAAATAAGAATATATGTGAAATGCATCTCAATTTTAGGGAAGGGCGTGTGGAAATACATTTATAAAAGTAGAACCCATTCACTAACTGACTAAATTACTCATCATCAATTTCCCCAAACCCTGAGATTGGAAACTGGAAATTTTGCGTGAAGATTTTTGAATGCCTTAGGCTAAAGACAAGACTCAGCCTTACAAAATTTGACCTTTAAGAGGTGAAAAGGGTGTGGTTAATATTTTGAAAATTTTTGATATATTTTGAACCAGTGAACAAAGACCCGTATAATTATAAATAAAGATTCTTTCCTAGAATTGGGTGAGAAATTGTGAGGGTTTGTAAAGTTTAATCATCTTAGAGGGTGGAGAGGGGTAGAAATGTGTGAGATTCACTCCCTCACTGATCACCGTATTTACCCAGCCTCTGGACCTGGAAACTTGAAATATTGCTTGGCAAGATGGTTAAGGTATTGCTCCATACAACAACAAAAAATATAAAACTGGGAAGTTTCAAAAAGGGGTTCTTGGAAATAAAGATAAAAAAACATAATTAGAAAAAAAAAATCATATGAGGTAGAAAATGAAAATTTGTCAGACAGATTAAGAAACAATTTTATCTAATTATGAATTTCTAAGAACGAATTGGAGAAGGGGGTTTGAGGGAGGATACTAAATTTTAAAAACTTATAGTAACCACTTAAATTACGATGTGGTATAAAACTTAAATTAGGTATGTAAGTAAAAATATCACCCCAAATAAAATAAATATTAACAGTTAAAAGTGCTAAATTTTTAACTGGGACTTTGTGGGAAACGTAGAGAGTGGGAAGGGGTTAGGGAGTGGTATGATAATAAATATAAAAAAATACTTTTCAGTGTGGTAAAGGATTGAAAATTATCAGACTTGTGCAAGAACCATTTTAAACAACCAGTAAGGTCTGATCCTCAAATTTGAAAATGAAATAGCAGGAAATAGAGAGTGAGGTTCCCCTGAGGCTTCAAAAAACTGATATAAACAACATATTTTGGTGATAATATAAAATATAGGTTCAGTATGTAGTGTAGCGTGTCAATCAGGTTGATTGATCACCTACAAGGAACAATCTAACTATTTATCAATATTCGTGTAATTGAGTGCCAC
>CABFOV010011166.1:0-14269 GCA_902141375.1 Timema poppense
CACCTGTGGTTTTTTTTAGCAGGTGTTTCACCCAATTTTTACTCAGAGGCCATTTGAGTACCCCTATAGAGGGTCCCAAATGTTTTTTTTTTTTCCTTTTTTTTCATAATATGATAAGGCCCTAATGACCGCAGTGTGTCGATGGGCCTCTAAACCCCAATAATAATAATAATAATATTACCGTAAATAACAAATATAATAGCTTGGCTACTTAATCCGTCATGTTTTACAAGAGTTGAAAATTATCTGAGGTACAGATACAACCCTGAACTGGGATTGTACTTCTATCAAAATTAAAACAATTTAAATATGACACCTGTACATTGGCTCCTACTTTAGATTTCCGTGTATATAGGCTATTCTTAAATAATTTCGTTTAAAATTGTTTTACTAGCACCATTTATTACAACCGATCGTTTATGATTTATAGATGATCATAAAGCGGTATATAAATATTTTAATATATTGTATAAATAAACAAACAAACAAAAAAACAAACCATATATATAAATTCTGGCCCATTTATTGCTAATATGAATAAATACGAACAACTTTGCTCAGCGAACTTTTGTCACAGTCCGTATTTTCGGAAGAGTAAACAATGACCCAAATGTCACACCACCAACCTTACAACTACCACGGACTCTTCCTTCAGAATATAGTCCCCTTACATTCTCCCTACCAACCTCAAAACAAATGCTGTCCCACATTTTAAGAGTTGGGTTTGGGGAGAGGGGTTTGGTACCCTCCTCCCCCACAACCACTAAAACAAAACTTGGAACAGTACGGTGCCAGGTTGCGCTGTGTGGTTCCAACTCTCTCCCCAGAATCTGGATCAATATGGCCTTGGACAGCGCAACAACAAGGCCAGTTGGGGGGGTTTTGTAGACCACTGGGATCAATAACAAAAGCAGCCAAACAAAACCGGCTCCCACAACTTGTAAGACTGGCCCTTGTAATCATCTTAACTATATCCCTTTCTCTTTAACCTCTCCCGTCATGATATCCTTTTCTTATCGTGCCTCTCCTTCTCGGCAAACACGGTCAAAGATATGCATCGAAGAGCTTTAGAACCCTTCCTCCCCGACCAAAAAGGACGCCCGAGGAAATTTTCCAATTTAGGATTGAGCCACAAAATTCTACCAGGTTCGTAAATATAGGCTTTGTCCAAACTGAACTATGGGGAGGGGGGGGATTACAGGGAAGGAATTCTTGTGATTAAATTGTTCTTATCGATTGGTCGTTTGACCGCGGGCACTATTTGTCAAAGTTGGTTTTCGGGAACAATAGAATCATAAGATATAGATAGGCCTTAATATTTAGTTACAAACATTTTGCTCATTAAAAACATTGGCCTAACCCTCCCATAACCGGACAGATTTGAAACGAACACACAAGTCATGATAAAATATTTTGACTGTTTAAAAATGAGTTTCAAATTACAACAACAATTAAAATACAAATTATGAGAAAAATTATAAAACCACAAAATAACCTATTTTAAAAGATTTTAAAAATAAAATATTGGATGACTAAAGCAGTCTTTTTATAGTATGGTGGAAATATACTTTAATTCAAGGAACATTCGAATAATTTAAAATATCAAATTCGTTTGATCCGGACAGGTAGGAAGATGTGGTGCTAAGATAAAAACAAAAAACAATTCCTTCGCCATAGTAAATATCTTTTAAATAAGGCACTAGACCACTCACGGCCTAGTGGTAGTCTGATGGAAATGAACTCAAATTTAAGATTATTATTATTATTAGCACCGCGTCTTACTACCCGTTCGGGTTGTACACACTTACGCTAATGTGTAATGGTAGGGTGATTGTGAGATGAAATGGAGGACATACAGTTTAACGTGGAATCCAAACCACGGTGGAGGCCCGGCATTTCTCACCTTGACAAGATGTCTTGTCAGAGGTGAAGGAAGGGTTTCGTAATCAGATAAATCTTTGCCGGGACCAAGGATTGAACCCCGGCCGCCAGCATAGAAGTCTGACACCTTACACCTAGACCGCCAGGTCACCCCAAATTTAAGAAAGGCGATACCTAGAGATAAGTATCAACAACAGCATTAACAAATCTCGATAGCCAAAAAATAGGTGAGTGACAGTATAATGGGTGTCAAAGTGGTATTTTGCTAGCTTTCCAAACTACCTACTTACAAAGAAGCAGTCAATACCCGTGAAAATAATTACTTTTCTAGCACCACGTTTTACTAACCAGTTCGGTTTGTACGCATAGTGTGTATTAATGACGATAAGGTGTTAGGGATGATAAATGTTTTGTTTCATAGAAAATGCAGACACATTTTCACGGTGAAAGAATAGAAAACGATTTAGGAAAATCTACCCTCAGAATATCAGACTGACATACGAAACCTAATCCATCAATTTTTTTGCCAGTTCAAATTATTGCGAGAGTGATTTCTTCTTAGACTATACGATCACCGGGGTGGGCTGACACATTTATTAATCTTCTTACACTAATATTAATTGAACCATATACTGTATATTTTTTAGCTAGAATAAGTGTTTATGTTGTTCACAAATTACGATAAAATTAGTTTGAAAGTAGGCTATTTTGTAAAATTAATAAAAATATTTATTTTAAAATTGAAATAACAGTGCTTTAAGAGACAGTCTTTTTTGCATTGTGGCGTTCAAGCAACGTAATATTGGTTTGCATCCCCGAGAAAAATTGCGGAACTATGCAACCGAGCGTGGGAAGTTTGTTGGAGCCAAGATTTTAATTTGAACATTGTTTTCCATTGTTTAATTTTTGTAGATATTGTCAAACTTTAAGTTGTTTAAAGGCTATTACTTAATGATTTGTACTAAACTGCAATAATCAAACAATATACTTATTATTGTTAGAATGTGCACCAAAAGGGAGCTTTATTTTCATACCTGAAACATAATTTTATCAAATTAGGAACTTTGCCTCTTGTGACGTGACGACAGCTCAAGATATAATACCCCATGTTAGTGAATTTACGTTTTATTCAACAAGTTTTAAAAATATAAAGTTGAAACAAAACCCGTGGATTCTTGAATAATTCTTAAAATGGTCCTACAGTGTTACAAAACAATCATTTTTATCTTGAAGTAGTTTTTATGTAAACGTATTTTTTCTCAATCTTTTACAACTACTTAGGATATTTGACTTGGTCCCAAAAATGGCCTGTAGGAAGCTTCCTGCCAAGATGTCGATTAATTAAGTTCATCTAAGCATGTGTCAATCTAGAATTGGAAACAAGAAAAAGCTAATGTTAAGTAACAAGTCAATGTTTTCAAGGCACACATAGTATAGTGAGTGTGTAAACTGGTCAAAGGAAGAGGGGAAGTTTTATCAACCGGCCTTGCAGGTTGAGATGCTGATTTTCTTCCCTCTATATTTTATTTCATTTATTGGCGTCTAAGTATGATGGTGCTTATAGTGATTAGGTACGTCAAGTTAATATGCAACCCTCTTCGCCAAATAGATTCCAAATCTTTAGGTAAGCAACGTTGTGAAGTCACTGCTCGAGAGTGCTATTTGTCGAGTCAGATTTGCGTACAGTGTCTAGAATACGCAGGGGCTGTCTAGTATCAAAAGTATGCGCAGCTGCATTGACTCAAATGGCGTCACATCTTTAAGCCTCGTTGACACGACCCAAGTATACTTGGACAAAGCAAACTTAGACGATGCGCGCTCATCATTTGGACACTACTTGGATCGTATCAACATCCATCCCAGCCCACTTGGAGAGGAGACTAGGGGAGACTATATCCAAGTTGAGTAGGGGTGTGGCCAACTTACTTGGAACCAAGTCCAACTTTGATTGGATTCAAAATGACCTCGTCTCAAAAAAACCGAGAGTGAAAAGGAATGTTATAAAAATAATCAAATGGACGGATAGGAAAAATGTAAGGTTCTTGGAACTGAATGAGGCAAAGGGAGTGTTCTAGATGGTAACGAAGAGCAGATATTGCAGCTCTTCTGTTAGTATCAAGTTTTATTTTTGAATTGCGTCTTAATGACTGTTCAGGTTATACGCACTCAAGTTCTTGAATTATTAGTTTTATAGATCTTAGCAACTTGCACAGTAGTTAATCATAGATGAAAGGGTCTTCATCTTCAACCGCTACTTCGCGAAAGGAATTTGAGGATGCTTCAAGAGCCTCAATTATCCGGTTTCATGTACAAACTTTCTAATTTCTGAACTTGTTTTTTTATATATATTGATTTCAACTTCCTGTGTGAGCATATCAGTGACCTCTACGATACCCTCCAAAACAAAATCCGCCATGTTTTTGATGTCTAAATAATTGTCCAAGTGGCTAAACGTGTACACTAACTTGGACCAAGTGCACTTGTATAAGAAGACTTGGTCCAAGTTGTGATCCAAGTATACTTGGACTGCGTCAACGTGGCTTAATAAGAAGGATGTTGATTTCATTTAACGCAAGTCTAGGAGTTATAAGTCTGTGACCAGCTGCATTAGCGATGTAGGTAGAAAATGTTATGTTTTGTGTGTGTGAGAGCGCTCACCTCCTTTATAATATAAAGTAAGTTTTGCAATCGTTAACAATTAATACTTCAAGATTATGATGTAGCTCTACGATTTATTTTCTCACGTTTATAAAGTAGGTACTGCAATGTGCCTGTACCCAAAATCTGTATATCTGTCTCTCTAAGTGTGTGTCTATCCGGTTCTAAAGCTGAATCGGTGTGATGGATTTCCTTAAAATTGGATATTTACATGTTATATGGTGGAGGCCAAATCATGATTTTGATTCACACCCCTAAACCAATAGTAGTTTGCTGATGATTATTTTAAAAATTTCAAAGCATTTGGTTCAAAATTTACATCTCTGGTGGGTTTTACATGGTAAATAACTCTGATGGGTGGTTTACTTATGACTGGTTTTTGAAAAAAAATTATATATATATATATCTGAAGAATGGTTAATTTAATCATAAAAATAATTTGTTTTTAAGAAGAAAAATTATTTAACGATAGCTTGCTAATATTCTTTTTACTAATTATTAACTATAATAGGCTGATAAAGTATTTTGGAGTTTGGTACCATTTATACAGTGATAAAACACGAATGTATTAAAGAATTTTATAACATGAGAAGCATATGAAAGGTAAAAAAAAAAGGGATTTTACAAAAAGCACTAACCTAGAATATAAAACTTTCAAATCTGATAACGAGTTTAGATATCAGCTTGAACATCTTTTTTTAGAAAATACATGACAATTTTTTCTGATACCCCATAATTAATTTAAAATACACTCAGTAGATTAATTAAATTAGCATTTTTAAGCAATATCCTAGGTTAGTTATTTGCAATTCAGATACCAGACTCTAATACTGCTAGTTTTTACTTCATATGTATCTGAATCCTCAAATGAGTAGTAGTATACATTGTCAGAGTAGGTAGCGTTGGTTAACATTACGTCATGCATTAAAAGAATGTTTCCGATGCAATCAAATTATACTCGTACCTTTGGGATTTCAGCTTATATAAACGTAATTTATTCAATTATGCTTCCTGGTGAACAACATTGCTTCAGATGCAATGGCTTCACGCGCATCATGTCACCGCATATTTAAATTACCACATTTACATACTGTATTCTCGAGTCGGGGTAACTTTGTTATATAGACCTAAGCCAAACTTTTCCCAAATGTGATT
Source organism: Timema poppense (assembly GCA_902141375.1). Lineage (NCBI taxonomy): Eukaryota > Metazoa > Arthropoda > Insecta > Phasmatodea > Timematidae > Timema > Timema poppense. The sequence continues at coordinate 5,695 of CABFOV010011166.1, forward strand.
GTACCTCAGAAATGTTTTCTTGTGGAAATAAAAGAAAATGTCTTCTAGTTTTTGTTTTGTATTTGTTTTTACTTGTGTATTTTTCCTGCTAAGTGAATAAGATCCAAACTTAAGGGAGAAAAAACATTATCTAAGTTGGTTGACCTAGAGATTTTATTTTTTGTCAAAATAAATCAAATATTACTAAAATAGAAACACAAGAGTTTAATTTTCTTCCCATAGCGAAATCAACAGTTGTTTAATCTCTCTCATGGGTGTCCTAAAATTTAATCACAAATTAAAAGTTTATATCCAACTCCTTAGCTCAGTCAGTAGCGTGTCTTTCTACTGGATTAAGGGTTCCGGGCTCGATTTCTGGCATGGCAGAAAAATTTATCTCTGGTGAAATGTGGGTTTACCCTTTTACAGTGTTTAATTAACGGTCGGGGACTGGATGTTGTGCTTGTCCAAGTCTTAAGTCAGATTGTAAAGGGAAAGAAGCAATGACAGGCCAAACAAGCCTGTAGTATTTCAATCTGTACGCCCCATATGAATGTCTAGTTTTACTAAATTTCAGCCTCATACATTAATTATTATTAGCACCACGTCTTACTACCCTTTCGGGTTATACGCACTTAGGCTAATGTGTGATGGTATGGTGATTTTGAGATGAAATGGAGGACCTACAGTTTAACCTGGAATCCGAACCACAGTGGAGGCCTGGCATTGTTCACATTCACAAGTTGTGTTTAATACACGTCTTGTCAAAGGTGGAGGAAAGGTTTCACAATCAGAAAAATCTGTGCCGGGATCTAGGATTGAACCCCATATCCCAGCACATAAGTCTGACACCTTACGCCTAGACCATCAGGTCACCCTTTATTAATCTAATATGAAATATTTTCCTTACTAAATATAGCATAAATTGTTTTCTAAATACAACTTTCATAAAGATAGTACCGCTTGAATTATCGCATTGTGGTGCGTTTTTCTGTACATTCCATTAAAAGACCGTTTAATTTTGACCAATTAAAACTTGTATTGTGATTTTTTTTACTAATTTTTTTAATACAACAAATTTGAAACATAAGTTTTATATTCCTACAGTAAAAGTGTAGCCAATTTTCCAGTTAATCTGCTTTGAGAACATTACAAAGTAAGCTTAGAAAGTGCTCAATATTGTCAATGCTCTAATCATTCACCTGTCCAATCTCTCTGACCCAATTAACGACGGTAATTGACATTAATGCCATTAGTGTGGTCACGCCACTTCTAGAAAATTAATCATTCCAAGGTTGTTGTTTTTTTTTTCGTTCATTAATTCTCTCGCTTCCATCGACCATCGAATAGTGATTAGATAGTAAGAGCTTTTCGAGAAGGTTTATTACTTTTAACCGCTCGCACTGGAAACGTTTCGGATCTATATTTGATCTTTTTTTTTAATGTTTTTTAAACTTATGCTCATGAATAATTATTACAAAATTGTTTGATTTTTATTCCTTTCATATACTCTTTCCATCAAATGTTTTCTAATGGTTTTGGTTAATAAATACAGGATGTCCATAAATTCACTCAATTATAATCATTTGGGAATTTATTACTTTTTTTTTTAGGTATGTTAAGTCTGTGTTTATTAATTCTAACACGTTACTCTCGCGGTAGACCAGACAGCCGATGGTAGAGAGATAAGAGGTTCGAATCTCGGTCGAGTGTACTAAGGGTGGTTTTTACAAAATAGTTTTCACTCTTTACACGCAGATGCGGGTACACTACCTCAAAATATAAACTTCCTTTTTCCTAATTCCATCAGCGTAATCAGTACTTGAGTGTATAATTCGAACGGGTAGTTCTACGCGGTGCTAAAAAAACAATACTGCTGAAGACTCCTTTATTTATATATATATATATATACATATATACTATCATAGTTTATTCATTACTTGAGTAATATTTCTTATATATTATAAAATTACAATTTATTAAGGTTTATAATGTGGGAATAATGTATGGAAATCCTTTATATAATATAGTACAAGTTTTTTAATACAATTTTAGTAAAATGTTGCATTCAATATTGCTCTATGAAACTCAACAAAAATTATTATTCCTAGAAAATATTAATTTTATTTTGTCTTAGTTATTCTACATAGAAAAGTTTATTTGTTTTTCTTAGCCCCACGTCTTACTACTTGCTTGGGCTATTCGCTTATGTACTAACTAGAATAATGATTTTAGGGATTGGTAAGTTTATATTTAGAGGAAGTGTACCTGCATTTGCGTGGAGGAAAAGTTTGAAACTATTTTTTTTTTTAAACTGTACATATGACAGACTCTAACCTCGATCTCCCCATCATCGACAGTAGAGAGTAACGCCTTAGAATACGCGGCCACCGAAGAGGGTAGAAGCTTAAATTGGTTTATTAAAAAAATAATAAACTGGTAAAGTTGTCTGCCTCAATATCTAAATCCACTACACTTGGGGATATAGTATATTCGAGTTTATATGGTGGGAGGGTTGGTAATCTAATTGTATACTCTTATTTCTCCACAAACACACACACACAAAGCTGCTCAAATCTTCTTTTCGCCAGAACATCGTGAGTTCCATTCATTTAACCACGAACTTTAAGTCTCGTCTATTTGAATTTTTGTATATTTAATTCGTTTTTTTAGGTATTATAAATGAATGTTTTTTAATCCATAACGTCTTACTACCCGTTCAGGCTATACGCCTATGTACTAATTACACTAATGTGTCCGGAATTAGGGAGGTTTAATTTAGAGAAAGTGCATCCGAACTTGCGTGGAGGGAGAGTGAATAACGATTTAGTACCCGACGCGCACCCGACTAAGATCGAACCCTAATCTCCTCGTAGTCAAGTCTAAGATGAGGGTAGTGCGTTAGACGATGTGGCCAAAGAATCGGGTCTAAGAAACTGTTCTAAATAGAAAACAATCACAATTTAAAAGTATTTTAGTAAAATATTTTGCTAATTTCAAGCATGTTTTGGTATAGATGTTATGTACCTAATTTGTAGACTACTCTTTTTTTTTTTAAGCAAATTTAAATCCTGGACCTAATAAGATATCTGATTACTACTTAAAGCGTATATAGATAAATATCCTACTTCTGTGTTACTATCGTCAGGCTAGACTTATTTGATACCCACAATGGTGATCACATGGTATAGGACGTCATTCTTGCAAATAGACTGTATTGACATCAACAAGAAGATATAAGTTTGACTCTCGAGAGGGTGTATTATGACAATCCAGGGTTGCATCACTGGAGAAGGGCGGGTTCACTGAGCTTTTGGGAATGGTCACACTAAATTCAAGGTCAACCCCCGGAGAGATCTGATGGTTGGGTGCCACCTCGTTGGTGGCAGTGAGCATGAGCTATAACGAGGAATTCGTTCATTCGCAAGATGTAAGTTTGAATATTAACACTCCCACTAGTAAGGCAGACCCAGACTGATAAGTGACCGTTCGGACAGGGATCAACTTCAGCCCTTCACTTAAACCACCAATGAATATTAAACCCAAAAACCTTCATATGTTTACTATTATCGAATCGGCAAAACCTGCAATAAACAATGTAGACTAAAGTTTATCCAAACCACGAAAATTGTCTGTGTTACCGTAATAAATCCTAAAACTGAAAATTACCCATCCAATCTAGGAGTAAACCCCCTTTCCCCCCAGAAAAAGGAAAATCTGAATAACTATATTATACTATAAGGTTATAGCTCTAGCCAGGTATTATCCCAACCATTATTAAGTACCCATCTTTAATCACTATATTGTTTAATCCTAAGGTAATCCTTAGGTAATTAGGATGAAATTCAAAATTAATCAAGGGAGACTCAAATTTGTTTACACATGAAAGTAGTTATAAACAACTACTAAAGTAAATTAACTTTATTTCCAGAGAATCATTAAACTACACAAAAAAAACATTCAGACACGTATGAAGTAAGTAGATATTTTATATTTCGATAACGCTACACACCGTAGCACGGTAACAAAATAAATGGCATTAATGTTTTCAGTCCCTGCATTAAAATTTGCTCGCTTACGCAAAGGCATTGTTGCAATGAAGACTAAATGAAATAGTTTAAATTTAATAGCTTTAATTAATATCTTTAAACTATTTATTTTAGTCTCAATTTATCTCGTATGAAAAGCAACAAAAATAAATAAAGCCAAATTACCCACAAAAACCATTAAAAAAAAATAACTGAAAATTAATCTAAAACGAAAATGCAAGCACACTGACCGTGACTCTTCAAAAGAAGTTCTGTAGTGCGCGCTCTATCATCCCAAACGAAATTGTGATTTTGATTTAGTACCAAAAAGTAAACAAGAATATTATTCGGAGCGCTAACGCATTCAATACAACTAATTATTTATTTATTTTTGCTGGAAAAGAATGAAACTGACTCGAGATCAGTACTTTATGAGCGTATGAAGATTCTCGAAGAACCAATACCCTTTCCCCAATGGTTGAATCAAGCTCCATGCTTTGTTCCCATACCAAGCAACCGTGACGCATGTTTACTACTTAAACACGACGGGTTTTTCATTCGTTGATGAAATAGCGTGATAGTATATGTCTTAACCTGTTCCCGGGAAAATAAATAGTTCAACAGAAAAGTCGTTAACATAAGTGGTCAAGGGGTAAAGTTCTCACCTCGGGACCCAACACTCATGAGTTCAAACCTATCCAGGGTTGACGGATGTTTTTTGAGCTGTTAAAAGTCCATAGCACAAATTTATTCGGTGGGTAAACAAAGTTGTTGGTCCCTTGTCGATTGTGGCATGTAAAAGAACCCTGGAAGTTATGTGAAAATACCATTCCTGTCAAAATTGGTAGTCACTTTCGCTTTCACTCATAGAAAATACTCATGTGCTGATATAATAAGTCTGTTCAGAAAGTGTACGTTAAATATAATAAATTAAATAAAAAAAAAACAGAAAAGGCCCCTTCTCGATTTGATGAGTACTTTTTGAATTCACTATTAATAAACAGACAGACAATTAAATTTACAGGCAAAGTTGTATTATAATGAATATGTGATAATGTTTATATTGCTTAAAAACTAATTCTGTTATCATATTATTCGTATTATTCATTTGATACATAATAAATAATTTTTATTTCCTAACTTAATGTGAAAATGATTAGTTTTGCCCCCCATAGTAATAACTGATGGCGCCTATGAATATAGGTTTATGTAAAGTTATTCTAGTAAAATATGTTTGAGGTTAATTTAAATATTGGAATAATAGGTTCATTAAAAAACATTGAGATTTAATTTTATCTTTAACCATACCATACGCAACTTTGTTAGCTTTCACTCGAATGCCACCAGCATTTTGTTTTTTATTGTGACATGTCGCAAGCAAAATTTGAAGTGAAAATTTGCGTATTTTTTTTATTTCAAACATCTTGGGTAATAAACGTTAAAGGAACATTGGTGGAAACATTTCTTAACAAATGTAATAGCTAATTTATTTTTCTAACAAAAGTTTGTTTGAGAATTTGACTTTACTTTGTTATTAACATTTTAATTTGAGCCAACTTATGACCTTTCTCTTGATTGCATTACAAACTTTGCTGCATCTCTGGAAACTCTACACAGTTTCAAGTTTTTAATTGGGATGTAATTGTATTACTGCAACTGGAAATAGGTACAGACGTGTTGTTAACCTTTCATGATTTAATTAATAAAATACTTTGGATTAGAAAAAGTTAGGGGTTTATTAAATTTTAGGAGGAAAAATACATTACCTGAATTAGGTTTTTTGAGGTGTTAGCTCGTTGAAAAATGTCTGAAATATGTGTGTTTGGGTATATTTTTTCCTCGGCTGTTAATTATTTTAATAATATAATCAATAAATAACTTTTATGTTAATACATTTAATAATGTTATGAAATTCCACAACTCTTTTTTGAAAGGAGTGGTTTTCAATTACTTCTAAATTTTTAATATGTTTAAATATATAACCAAAAAACAAATATTCAAAGTAAATAAGCAATTCTGTTATTACTCTCAATATATATATTTTATACCCACAACATTTATTCGCGTATATTTAAGTGAATACTAGTGGTATTCTTTAAAATACATTACTCCGTTCTGTCCTCAATAATTAGATATATATTTTTATTGGAATCCAGAAACCAACTCACATTAGATAACAAAAATGAAGTAATAAAAATAATTAGTGTCTGGATGCTTAGTATCTGACGTATTCCTATTTTAAACTTCATTTAAAATTCAATAGGATATACATTTTTGGAGGTTGGCTGATATTATAAATAGTTTTTACTTTGCACATATATTAATTTTATAATTTCAAGACATTAAAACAAAATCTGAAGATTTTTTCAAGAATATATTTTTAGCTCAGAGCAAAAAATACTTCATACAAAATAATATTACTATTAAAGACAATTCCAATCAAATTTTAATTCCTTTATTAAAGCGCTGACCAACAGTCACAAGACCTATAACAGGTCAGCAGTGAAGAATACTCAAGTACCTGAAATATAAGCAAAACTACATAAATTATAGCCAATCATAGTTATTATTATTAGCACCGCGTCTTACTACCCGTTCGGGTTATACGCACTTACGCTAATGTGTAATGATATGGTGATTGTGAGATGAAATGAAGGACCTACAGTTTAACGTGGAATCCGAACCACGGTGGAGGCCTGGCATTCCCCACATTCACAAGATGTCTTGTCAGAGGTGAAGGAAGGGTTTGGTAATCAGATAAATCTATGCCGGGACCGAGGATTGAACCCCGGCCGCCAGCATAGAAGTCTTCACACCTTACCCCTAGACCGCCAGGTCACCCCAATCATAGTTAATTAATGACATATAACAATAGATTAGTTATCAAAAAAATAAGAAAATGTATAATATAGTGCATTGATAAGAGTTTTAGTAAGAATGATTAACAACTGACATAATTTAAAAATAACAGTGATCAGAATAATTTAAGTTTAAATATTTGAGGTAGAAAATGTAGTGAGTAATATAATGATACAGCAGTTCCTAGAATAGCTCTAAGCTCTTTTACGATAAAAATCAAATTAGATGAAACTATAATTTGTGCTATGGATACAATTGTCAACCTTCTAATAGTTGTTGAAAGAAAACAATATTGGATTACAAGAGGCCTGATAAGGGACAGTAATACCTCTGTGACCAAGGGCAGTAATAATGTTTAAAAATACTATCATAGAAAACTGTGACTCATTGAGTAGATGTTTTTCTTTATTTCTGTACAGACAATATTCTTATAGCTGATATTTTTATTTTTTTTTACAATTGAAGCGTTGCTTTCTTCCATCATGTTTCATTTGTAATGTGAACTATGTTTGTACTTTTGACAACATAAAGCCAAAACCGAGTCACCGGTGGCTGTGATATTAATTATAGCTTTTAGTGCTGATAATGTACACAAATCCATCATAGACTCTGCCTTAAACTATGAGAGAAGAATAACCCTTGGCACGAGACGATCCCTAGATGATTCAGGGGTAGAGAATTGTCCTGCTATATCAAAAGGTCCCAGGTTCGATATCCTTGTCCAGGTGTCATTTTTTAAATTTATTCAAACATGATTCAGTTCCAGCTGATTTCCATAGTAATTATAATAATCCAGCCACCAATATTCGTCATTTATATATACTTAATTGTACAGCCTTGCTTTCTTCCAAAATAATAAGATGTTTAAACTATTTATCCAAAATTTTCAGTAAAAATAACGCAATGTAAGGAATATTTACCCGCCTCGGTGGCGTAGTTGGCTAACGCGCTTGTCTTGTTGAGCTCGACTGCTGAGGACGGGGAGATCAAGGTTCGAATCTCGGTCGGGGGAACTGGGGGTGGTTTTACTAAATGGTTTGCCACTCTCCCTCCACGCAAATGCGGGTTCACTTCCTCTAGTTAAACCTTCCCAATTCCTAATCCAATAGAGTAATTAGTATTATAAAACGTATAACCCGAACGGGTAGTAAGACGCGGTGCTAAATATTAATATTATTATTAAGGAATATTTAAAAAGTCCAAAGCTATGTTTTAAAGAAATAATCTGATTTTTGAGCATTTTTCTAACCTTTTTAAAGGGAAATATTTGTATAAATTTACTTGTCTTGTTTCTAATTTTAATAATAATCCTTCTAATGTACATTTGTCTCCATATAATCTTTCAGCGGAAGTGAAACGCGATCACTGCAACAAGACTGTCGACATCTACGAGGATGTGTCCAGCCCTGAAGTTACACAGGAGACCTTTGGGAAGCCCATGACGTGCTGGTACCGTTTCCGGTCTTTCCGTGGGACGCCCCGGGATTGGATCCTTAGAATACGGTTCAAGAAATTCAAGGTCGGGACTTTGGTGAACGCCACCTACTGCCACCTTGGATACATGCAGGTAAGAACTAAAAAATTTGCGTCTGTGATTTTTAATTTTTATATTTGGCTTGAAATTATATTTCACTAGCAGCCCAACCCGGCTTCGCACGGGCATAATAATATAATAAAAGAAAATACACAATGTTTTACAGTGAGTTTCT